>JBAKBP010031760.1:0-24039 GCA_037953745.1 Lithodes maja
CCTTTCCCTATCTCGCCTTCAGTCCCTTTCTGAGGCTGTGCTCTGCGTCGGTGTTATGTGCATTAGCTTTCAATGTTTCGGGAATTGTGTCACTAATTATATACTTCACTTATCGCTAATTAAGGCGCCGATACGTGTTCTCCCGTTATCCCGGTAAATACGTTCAATGTTTATGTATGATACGTGTACTAATTTTGAGAAACACTACGAAGACAAATGTGTAACAGTGCAATGTTTTTGGATCAGAAGACCTTCCCACAATCTGAAGTCATTATTTTTTGTTTCATACTTGAAACTGTCATTACCCTTTGGCTTTTAAATATAAATCAATGTTTTGTGGATCATCTTGTAATTGGATTACTCAAATACAATTCCACATTGAGCATTACTCACATCCTTTCATTATGTCAACCTGTTTAATTAAGCTCAAAATTGATGTCCTTAATATAACCCCTCCGTCAGATTACACGCGATTGCGTGTATAAGTGGTTTGGACTAAACACTGATTTGCACGCGAATCGCGTATATAAATTGGGAAACTTGGTGTTAAATTAAGTTATTATATACGCGATAGCTTCGCGTATATAATCGCATGCAGGTGCTTGGTGAAGGGCAATATTAAATGTGGAGCTAGTTTGCAACTTCCTACCGAGCCAGGCAGTACCACAAATAACAGTTCAAATACCAAATAGTGGCAAATAGTGTGTCGACTGTCCATAGATTTATATTGAAACTAAATCTGTCAGAGGGGGTAAAAAGTATTTCAAGGAAGGTATTCCAGAATCCATTTTCTATAAACGGCACGGCAACGATTATATCTTAATGTGCCTGGCTGATCAATGTTCTACTTTATGATATACAAATTGTTGTTTGTTGTTTATGTTCCTTCGACATTCTTCTAAATTAATGTTGGTGTTACAGTATATCCAACTCGACTAGATATACATTGATAATCGAATGCAGTCTCAATTTTTCCGTTCAACTCCTCTGCCGTCTACAACTTCAGCTTTCAGTGTTCGGTGTCGACTTATGACTAATATCAAATTTCTTTTCGATATCGCATCAATTCATCTGCTCGATTCCTTCGCCTACAACGTCAGCTTTCCATGTTCGATGTCGACTTAACACTAATATAAAATACTGATGGATATCGTATCATGTTGTAGGTGAAACCGAAGCCAAAACGCCGCAGCGGAGCGAATAATTTGGATCCCTCGCAGGAGCAGCAGATGAAGCAAGCGCTCGGTGAACTAAATCTTGATCACAACGGAACAGTCTCGAAACGGTACACAGTCGGTAACAAAGTCGAGTTCAGCCGAGATTCCCCGGTAAACATAACCATCGACCACCAGCTCCTCGACCACCACTACCACGATGAAGCAGGCCGGAGTTCAGACGATACCGAATACTCCGTAGAACACCACGACTTTGAAGCCCAAGCGAGGGGTCGTGTGTATCTCGAACACCAACAAAGAGCAGAGAGCGGCGGATTCCCCCCCTCCAGGCCCCCTCGTCCCAACCTATCCCTACCCACTCGCCCCCTGCTAAACACCCCCTCCCTCCTGAGTCCCTCCGAAGATGACTCCCCGCTCTTCGTACCATCTCGGCGTCGCAGCAAGTACGAGCTGCCGGAGATCGTGGAGACTCCGGAGGACGAGGATAAGGGTCTCCGCATGTTCCTGCAGCGACGGCGGAGTATTGACTGTAAGGTAGGACAGACTGGGAGGAGATAGAGAGTTGGGTAAGTGTATTGGTTGTTTATTCAATGATGACACTTTTTAAACAGTTCCACATGACCGTAATTTGTTTTTGCCCCTCACATAATACATATAAGTCAGTTAAGCATAGGCATAATAATAGACAATCATTGTGCATATATCTTTTTGACGACCACTGCTAAACAATAGAATATATACATTGCATTCATGTTTTTGTTATACACAAACGTATTACATGAGTAATCCTTAGTAGTAGAACTTTTCATTTATATTCACACAAATAATGTATGATCAAAATACTCCCACAATGGTATTATGTTGTACTGTCAAACCAAATGAAAGAATAATACATAAAATTAGAGTACTCCAATTGGGCATGTAGATTTATACTTTTTATAATGAGTATGACAATGAGATAAAGTAAATAATAAACTTATTTCAATATTATATTTCTTACAACAGAAAATTAGAGATAATCTAGGGAAGAGTCAGGATTTTAAAGATTTTTTTTTAGGTTAGCTGTCTTGAAGATAAGCTTTGGGGGGGAAACACACCATCTAGCTAATCACAGTAAAATTTTAAAAGTTTAATTCAAGAACTTATTCATATATTGTCACGCACATTATATAAATTGTTGAAATAACTTAGAAAGGTTGACAGAATGAATATAAACACCATATGAGGAGGAGTACTTTATTGACAACGTTTCGCAGATAGCTTCTTCAGGTCAGGTTAGTGACCTGAAGAAGTTATCTGCGAAACATCAATAAAGTACTCCTTATATGGTGTTTATATTCATTATAGAAATTGTTTGAACTTAGAATGAGATCTGATGTCAAATCAAGCCTCAAAATGTTCAGTATGTATAATTGAAAAACTTGACTCATAATTATTAGACATATCGTAATATTACATTGCTACTATAATTTTATTAAGGCAAACTTTTGTATGAATAAATTGATAGAGACTTGATCATGACATCAGTAGTGTGTTTTTATTACAATAGTTTATGAATTGATACAAAGTAGCAAAACTGACTTCAGATTTATTAGGCGAGGTAAGTGGACATCTCATTATGCATCATCACGTATGCAATTCATCTAAGAAAAGCTTATTGGAATATAAATTTAAACCCTAGTGTGCAGTCCTGTGCTGTTCACATTTGATATCTTTGAAATGTACATGATGTGGATTTTATAAGAGAGGTGAGACGAGTGAAAAGGATTGAATGGGAAATGTATCGAAAAAGCCAAATCATATTTTCCTTTCGGTTGTTTTCATAATTATGAGTTAAGCATATTGACATTAATTTATCGAACCTTGACTGAGTTGTGCTTGTGACATGCAAAGCTTATGACTATAATATTATATACCATTAAAATGTGTTCATGTATAAGTGAAGTCATTTGAGAGAGAGTGAGTGTGTATGTGTATATTATGTGTGTCTTTTCTTATAAATCACAAACACATGACATATTCTTAACTAAATTATCTATGTATATTGGACAAATCCTATATGTATAAACCAATTAGTCAAATTGGCCTTAACATACAGTTGGCCTTTATAAATCCAAAATATTTCATGACAAATATCAAAATTGACGAAGACAATATTACTGAAAAATATTTTTTTTTTTCTGTAAAGACAATATAACTGACCTAAACGTAAAGACCAAGAAGAGGTACAGTTACATTATAAAGTCGTACCCTAACTCCATACTTTCAAGCCTTGACCCCTTGACGAGCATGACGCGTTCTGGCAGTTTATTCTGGCTATCATTGGACGATTTTTTACAGCTTAGGATGAAGCTGTGGGAACTAAAAGGATAAATTCGGTCTTTCTTTTTCCATATATCCTTCGTAATCTATATAAAATCGTCTAATGATAGCTAGAATAAGCAGTCAAAATGCGTAATAATCCTCAAGGGGTTAAGTGTTTCAAACCATTTTAGCGCTGCGTTTTCTAGTGTAAATACTTTTCGAACCGGGATCTTCGAAATAATATTATCTGCGCCGAGTGAATGTCTTGTATAATTTTTCGCTTGTACTGTCCATTCCTTACTCGTGTTTCTAGCATACGCATCACCCTGGTAACCATTGTATTTAAGTCGCTACCTGGACCTTAAAATCATCAAATATTCTTGTCTCTAGTCAAAATAGGTTGGCAATTTCACCTAGGATGATTTTGCTTGATGATTTGTAGAACAGTTAATGATATTGATGCCATTACAACTTGGGTTTTGTTTATGCTGAGATAAATGATTACTCCATAATTACTAACAGCCTTGCCCACTGCCCCTAGGATGCGCCCAAGATTGAAATCAGCGGAGAGAGGACGCCTGATCGACGTGGGTCCCTGGCCCCAGGCTCGGGTCCCCCCAGCCGCAGGGGGTCACTCATCCCCCCCGAGGAAGGTGCTGGGGGGCGCAGACCCTCTTTGCTCATTGCTGACGAGGTGAGAGTCGGGA
This sequence comes from Lithodes maja, assembly GCA_037953745.1. Lineage (NCBI taxonomy): Eukaryota > Metazoa > Arthropoda > Malacostraca > Decapoda > Lithodidae > Lithodes > Lithodes maja. The sequence goes on from JBAKBP010031760.1 coordinate 4,187, forward strand.
GATGGAGGGTCATATTGAATCATCAGTCACACCCTTCCACTTTTTATTTGAACAGTTCATTAGGCATTTGATCTAGTTTTCTCACTTATTACACTTATCATAAATTACACACACACACTCACAGAAATATAAACACATATACATATATTTATTCTTGCCTACACAATCGTTCGTAACAGCACTATCAAATATACGTTCATTCATTCTCATATTAATCACCCACGTAAATTATCAACACACGTTTTTCACTAGATAAATGCATACATTCATTCATTTTCATCCTCATAATGATTTTGTGTGTTTTTCCTCCATTTAAAGAATTTGTTAGTGTATGCAATTGCTGTAAAGTATTTTGGTTTGAATAATCATAAATATTCATGGTATATGCATTCCAGTGTTGACATATTGCAACAAAATACTTGCATTTTCTCATGAATTATATAGTATAATTTCATTAAATATTTTCTCCTCTCCTTTGCTCTATCAGGTATTATATTGTTTTTCTTCATAATTGCAGCTTCATATTATTACTCTCTTTTATCTTTATTCTGAATATATTTTCCTAACACAACTTTTCTGACACCTCTAAGTCTACTCTAGTTAGCACACACGAAATCCCAATGTCGCACCTTCATTAGAACGCAATCCAAAACAGACGAGTATTTTTAATTGGCCATATATATTTCTTCCGAGTCCTTTATAACAAAATATTAGGGACACAATTCAAAGCAATCTTGTGTAGAAATTAATCTTATACCCTACTGTAGGTTATAATTTATGTAAACTTATTGTTCAATTCAAACTATTCGTGTACTGAAATTGACTACATAACAGTTTCTCTGGGTTTAATGAAAGTTATAGTTAGAATTTAAGTGCATCGTAATTTAATATATGAATCTCTAGTTACGAATTATCATTTGATGTCCAACGAAGTAAATATATTATTTGTTAATGAAACTAGAAACCTTAAATATATCTATTTAATTAAGTACATAATTCTTCCTCGGTTTGTAGTTCTTGATTGAGGATAAAAGATCATAATTCAGACTAACAAGCAAAATTCTGATAATACTGTAGTACTCGTAATCATACAGTAGTTTTGGCCATTGCATAATAAAGTGTGCAACATTGACTTTATACATACCGGTGTACTGTAACCGTGTTGTTTAATCAAGGACAAATAAAAGGTTCTTGATTGGACAATTTGATATAAACGCTGTCACGCTGTAATTTATTTCCCACCGATTGAGTAAATGCTGAAGGACAAGGAATTTAAAGGCCGACTATAAAGGCTTCCAGCACAAAATATATATAAAATTTATGGTAAGGATGAGACTCGCAGTACTGGATAATTCATATTGATAAGTGAATAGGTTAGGTGACAGGGAAACACACATGCTCTTTCCTTCTGGGCTCTCCGACTGACGATTTATTACTATGTACTCTAATCATTTTTAAGAACTTATACACTCGATATTTATTAAAGAGTTGAAGATACTCGCAATAAATATTACAGTCGGGATAATCAGAGGATTGCATGTACTCATATAAAAGTCCCATGTACTCGAGTCACGCTGGACAGCTTGCATGTCGAAGAAGTCGCACTATTCCGAAATCGAGGTCAAGAATCGCATGTGGTAGAAATGTTGCATGTACTCAGGTGGCAGATACTCAAGTCGTGGAAAATAAATTACCAACGTGATACCCCCACCTCCCAGTACCCACACACACGACTCTCATTACCCACGACTACCTACCCTCAGTTAATACCCAGAACCCATGTGAACTGGGTCTCTTTAAAGGGGCAGTCACATGATCACTTGTTCTGGCAATATTTTAGGCAATTCTGGTTTGGCAATTTTGTATTTGTAGTTGTCAAGGAATTCAGCCACCGAAAATAAAATACCTTTTGTCTATAGTCTCTTTTTTTTTTTTTTAGCTGATTATTCATGATGTAGTTCATTATGAAAATTTGGTATCGATATGATGCAGAGACCTAGTAGTTTCATATTCTAACGACAAGTAGCGAGAAATCAACTACTCAGGGACTATATTTGCTAGCACTTCCAGCACCAGCGACGGCAGAGAGCCGTCAGTAGATAAATAACTCCCCAGTCCCAGCGACGGCAGACAGCCGTCAGTAATATACGATCTTTGTAACTGCCAGTATCAGGCAGTGCCTGGTACCACAACGTTTGAGCACTGCTCTAGAGTTGGCAACACTTCTCAGCTTATATCTAAGCCTCTACAGGCTGGGAGAGGCAGTATTCCTCCATCTTTTGAGGTGGGAGGTTGTTATATCTTCCCATTTTGGCTACATTGCGTGGGACTGGGGGGGGGGGGACTTTTATGGTTATGGTAGTACCCTATGGTACAGTAGGGGCTAGGTGACAAAATTAATCGACTAGATCAATAACTATCGATGTAAAACAATTAGCTATGACGTTCTATAATTTAATGTTACGTGAACCACGAATGTTGCCAGAGATAGAGTTGCCTATATACAATTGCCAGTAAAAGAATTCATGTGACTCCGACATTAGAAAAACTTTAGGATGTTCTTTTTACCAGGCCATGCGAGCGACAAGCGCAGAAACTTCCTTTCAGGTATTAAGCTTTAAATAAACCTGATAATTAATACATATTGACTGCGCGGTTAATTCACTGATGGTTATATTAATTAAGGTTAATTCACTGATGGTTATATTAATTAAACGTACTATGTCTTTCAGGTGTGCATGCTATAATAATGCAAATAGTAATCATAATAATCTAATTTACCCACTTGCAGCATAACCCTTTCCTGGTGCATATGATCAGCCAACGGCGGTCTTCGGTTTTCCCAAAATATATAAATCTAAATAATTTATAGATATCCTAATACTTTCAATCAGATGGCGGCTTTCTAACTGTCTTGATAGCGTAATGCATAAGTGCTCGGAATTTCGATGCGAGTGTCCTGGGTTCGAGTCCTTGGAGTGCCACATGTATTTGTTGATTTCATTAATTGAGTTTAGAGGTGAAGTTGGTTGGTGGAAAAAACACATATATATAAAATACAGTATATATATATTTTTTTTTCTCACCAACCAACTTCACTTCTAAACTCAATTAATAAATTCAACAAATACATGTGGCACTCCAAGGACTCGAACCTAGGATGCTCACAGACGATAATATTTAGCCTTAGAATCAGATGGCTATAAAATGGTCTCCATTATCCCCCCATTAATCCCTTCTGTACCGGCGACGTTTCTTTTAATTTAGTCTAGCTATACAGTATTTAGACGATTGTGTGCAGTTTAAAATGGATGCGTGGTGGTAAAAAGGGTTAAGTGAGATAGTACGTAGGCTTTTCATTGCTGGAAACCCATTTTAAACTTAATAAAATCGTCTCATAGTAGCTAGAATAAAATTATGGAAATTACGTCATCGTGCTGAAGGGATTACGAAAGTCGCCGTCTGCTTGAACTTATTTGGGATCATAAGTATTACTCTTCCATTTACTGTCGACCCCTGTACATTCTTCGGTAGTCTGTACTCGTTAACAATTTTCCGTATCTTTACATTTATTTCTTAGTCTTTCGTAAATGCGTGGAATTGTCGTAAATAAGTTCTGAATGCAACCGCCGTAATTATCAAAATGTGATATAATTAATATTTTACGCTGTAATTCATTGTCTAATTATCAAAATGTGATATAATTAAAGTGTTATGCTTTAATTAATTGCCTATTTGGCATGAAAAGATTAATTTTCCTCAGTTACGACTCGAATTATTCCATGAATTGTGCTAAGATGAAATTCCTCACTAATGTACAGTATTTGTATTGATCTATCTATCTATTTACTCCAGCCCATTCCCCATTTTTTTTTTTTTTATTATTGATAACAGCAACACAATTCATAATAAGCTCTTAATAATTTAAGTACCGGTGACGTCCTTTTCATTATATTTTGGCAACTATTAGACGGGTTTTTTTCAGCTTAGGAAGGATGTCTACCCGTTAAAAAGATTACAGACTATCTCAATAAATCTTTCTAGCTACCATATCTCCTTCCTAAGCTTCATAAAATCGTCTAAATGCAGCTGAAGTAAAAACAAAAAGACATCGTGTAGGGGTTCATTCATAGCACATTTAATAGTAAGTAAACTTAGTAAATAATCATAAAGCATTGTACAATAAATAATAACTGAGGAAAATGAACATCCGTAATTAACTTTTGATATTAATCTATAAACACGTGGTTTTTCATCATAAAATAATGTGCCTATTCTTCTCTTTTGATAATTAAACAATTGACTTTATTTGTATTAATACAAATTAGTCACCCCGTTTAAACAAGGACCTCTGATTAGAAGTTACTATCTGTACGCTTATTAAGTATTTTTATATAACTACGGAAAAACACGACATGAATTATAATTTTAAGTGACCCATGCCATCATATCGCAAAAAACTATATACCTAATATTTATACCCTACACAAAAAATACCCCTCCACACAGCATCCTATAGGTCGTACATTCTACCCCCATGCTCACTATTATTTATCTCGACTAGGAGAGGAGAAAGCAAAGAGGGTTTATCGAGGAGGTCAAACCCGGGGTGGAGTTCAAGGTAACACACACTATCCTCCTGCGAAACCACCACCGCATCGAACGAACCCTTTCCGGAAAAAAAACAAAAAAATCCTTCCCCCGAATTGTTACCATTTGTTTTCTAATATTAGGAAATGCATTCTCCTAATTTTTTTTTTTTACAACCACTGCATCGAACGAACCCTTTCCGGGAAAAAACCCTTTTCCCGACTTTTTTTTTTTTTTTTTTTTTTTTTTATATTAGGAAATGCATTCTCCCGATTGTTTACATGTTTACATCCACTGCATCGAACGAACCCTTTCCGGAAAAATACCTTTCCATGAATTGTTACCTTTTTTTCTGATAGGAAATGTATTCTCCCGATTTTTAAAATTTGTTCCCTGATAATTGAGAATGCCCTCTCCTGTATTGTCTTAGTTTTTTTTTTTTTTTTTTGGGGGGGGGGAAACACATCTGTTTTTCTTTTATTCCTTGGTGTATGGAAACTCCCCATCCCCTTTTCCTTAGACCTTTCTAAAGTCCCAAATGAAGAATTTCGATAAAGTTCTAGGTTCGTCATTCAAAACCTCTTTTTTGTTCCCTGAATGATTCGAAAAACTTCGATTTTTTCCCAACATCCAATGGCGTCTCCAAGATCGTATAACATTTTTCCTCCGACTCTCTGTGAAAAAGCACCCGTTCCATAGCATCTCTGTATTGCATGCATCTCAATCCGTGTATTTCTGTCTTATTTTTTAACGAGAAGCCGTCTGTTTTCAATCGTCGTGAAGTCCACCTCGGATTCAAGCCTGTGCCGTCTGGGTTAATCGTCATGTAACACTATCTTGACTTAGGTGATGCTCTTTTCAAATGATTATAGTGTTAATTCCTCGACAAAATACTAAGGACGAGACTTTACTTTGACATATCGAAGGCGTTACATGAGTTTTGACCCCGACTTGACCTATTTTTGCGTGCCTTTATATAACACTAATATCTCTACCTATGAACACTTAACACCGTAACTGAATTTCAAAAGATCTACTTACTAATATAACCGAGTAGTTTAAAATTAATAATGTTCTATATTCCTATTTTATTTAAACATCTTTACTTTTTACTCCTCATTGCATCTATTTAGAATTTGTATTTAATATTCTATCTATCATGATATATTTTGCAATTTACAAATATATATTATTTAAGTTACAACAGGATTTTTATTTAATTTTCATACTTTTTTATTTTTATATTACTCCAATGTAGATAATAAATGCTTTACCCTTATTAGTTACCATTTTTCCAGGCCAGACTGTAGTATATAAGTAATGACATAAGAGACAAATTACTTCTACTACCACTGTACAAGTGAGACTACTTGCAGGCTAAAGTGTAGACCACTATCTCTCTATATTAACACCTGAGACCCAGCAGAGTTATTCAGTCTCGCCTATCGCCGCACCACTGACTACTTGTCTTTGTTTCATAGGGCGGCCGCAGATTACGTCCAGGAGAAGAACTAGTAGAAAGCAAGGTAACCACAGGGCCCTGAAAGTCTATGTGTATACTCCCCCCGTCGTGCCTCTTATCCCTGCCTTCCACCAGCAACCGACCCCCGCGCTCCACACAATGCTATGCCTTCAAAAAAACAATATATATCTCGCCCCCCTCTCTCATCTATCGTTGGATCCAGTTCAGCAGTTCACCCCCATTCATCGATGTTATATTCCCTCTCAGTGTCTAGCGCGAATGACAGCATAGGCTAGTTCTCCAGGTTCTTGATCTTTGGGAAGCGATTCAAGTCTTCCTAAAAGAATCGAAGCCCTGACGCAGAACTAAACTATGCTCGATTTCCCTTTCGGCGTCGTAATATTTGTCCCAGTCTCGTCCAGTTCTCACCCAAGACGTAATAATAATCACCCTTATGTCCTGTGAATGATCGTTACCTTTAGATCTGTGGTTCGCCTCCTTATCCCCTACGTGTTCACTGTCATTTCGCTGTACATCGACTGTTCATAAAGTGCCATGTGTTAGTTGGTAATCAAATTAGGCAACCGAGTACTAATCTATGTGTCTATCGTATCACCCACTCGCGACAAACCATCTTCACCCAAGCACTAATACTATCAACCATCAACAACACCCACGAAATGCCACTGATCCTTCACAAACGGTCGAAATATCCTCACCCCCATGGAAACGCCGACATCAACATCCGTTCGTGCATGAATCCCGGAATCCGTATTCGTCGTTATCGTTTTGCATTTTGTTTCTGAATATTTGTATCCAGCAGAATATTTATTATCGTTATTATTATTGCAACTTCTTTGGTTTTAATTTGATTTGTGTATTATTGATTTATTTGGTTACCTAATCTTTATTTTTTTCAATCGACAGGCATTTATATATTTACTTTAGTTTAGAACTGTTTAAGCCCCAGAAGCTAAAATCTCACACTTCAACAAATTAGACAACAAATATCTCCAGCGAAATAGTGAAAAAAACACATGAAAGCCTCGACAAAGCTTTTACCTACAGCTTGCAAATTTGCTATAGATTACATACATTAACTGGGAAATTTATTAATCTTAAAAAGGGTCGAAGTATCTTCACATATCTTTCCTCCTAGGTCTTTCAAAATATCCACAAAGCTAACAACAATAGCTCGCATACAGCAAAGTTCACATACATTACTGTATTAGCTGATACTGCATTATACATCGTACCGAAGAGTTAAATTATCCCCTACTACCTTTTGATTCGCACAGTAGTCCGAGGTTAAATACTATCATAATTTATGTATCACAATGGTCGAACTACCCAAAACTATTACCTGAAGTTTACACACATTACCGAATTAACCGATACTATTTTATTTTGCAGTATGGTCGAACTACCCCATAGTACTTCCTGATGCTCACAGATATTACCCCATTAGTCGATATTATAATTATAGATCTTGCCGAATGGTCAAACAACCCACAATTACTCCATTAGTCACACACAGTAGTTTCTTCAAGCCATTCTATCTGACACACCCACCACCACCACTAGAGATCCTATATAAACACCATATGAGGAGGAGCACTTTATTGACGTTTCGCAGATGGACTTCTTCAGGTCACTAACAGACGCTAGTGAAGAAGCTATCTGCGAACGTTGTCAAAGTGCTCCTCATATGGTGTTTATGTTCATTCTGTAAACTTTTCTAAGTTATTTCAACATTCAGAGATCGTATAGTTAGGTTACTATAGGATCTCTAACCACCACTACCACCACTTGTCTCTGCCACACCTTCACTCTGCCTCCGTCTCTGCCTCTTTCCGCCCCAGAGCTCCAGGTGTCTTGAGTGTAATGCCTCTTATTTCGTAGGGACAGCGAAAATTACGACCAGGAGAGGTGTTAGAGGATACCAAGGTAACCCGGGTGATCTTGTCTACATGGTAACACTCAATTTGGCGCCCGTTTTAGTGTCTCAGTACCGTGGTTGTTGTTCTTGCCTGTTTATGAATCCCCCCCTTCATGAGATGTTTTCTAAAATGATGATCCAACATGTTCCAGCATCATTTAAAGCAGCTACTGTCCATATATGTGAACGAAGCGCTGTGTAGGCATGTGCATTCGTGTAATATACAGCTGGCCAACCAGAATATGTGCTGTAATAAAAATTATGACAAAAAACACTTACATTTTGATCATGTGTCTGTATTCTAATATATATTTAAAATTAATGCAGCATAATTTTAGACATCTGATACATTTACATAATAAGCAGTAAAATAGCACAATAATTAAGCACATAGTGATTACACAAGAAAAAACACCTTTCGGCCTTATCAAACTATACATTCTACTCTCCCGATTAACCCAAGAATGGCGAAGGTCCTCAATTGAGTCTGTAGTGAGAGTTTTTTTTTCCTATGTGATAACAAAAAATCTCACTACAGACTCAATTGAGGACCTTCGCTGTTCCCGGGTTAAATTTATCATCACTCGCAACAATGATAACTATGACAATACAAAGGATAGTACTATAAGCATCCATATTATTTCCAAACTTGCTGCACATATCCCCTACAAAAAAAAAAAAAATAAAAAAAATATCCCCTACAATAGAGCACATTTCTGGAGGCCGAACGCTTGCTATCATAGTTGAAGGAATTCTAACCAAGAGCGCGCCACAGTAGACCAAGCCAAAAAACACGCCATTCTCTTCTAGCAGCTTCTGGCAGGTTATATTGAGCCTAGAGAACCGCAAGCTGACGTTAAGCTAATGATCACTAACGCCAATCATGTCTGTCCGGCCCGTGTATATTACTTATCCTATTTACTTCTATGTTAGTCCATTATTTATGTCTTCCAGGTCAACTTTCTATAATTTTTTTTTTTTTTTTTTAAGTTTTCGTCATATTTATTCACAACCTCTTTCTTATTATTATAGTTATTATGATTTTTGTCTTCCTTTTGACTGTATTTTATTCATTCTACTTTTATGATTTTCTTCTGTTACTTTGATCATTTCAGCATCATTGCGTTTATCAGTGTAAAATTATAATTTCGATCGCGGCAGAAAAACAACAAATTCTCTAAAGTTTTGAGGCTTAGGGCTGCGACGGTGAAGGTTGTTTTAGAGAACCGTGGAAGCCTTATCAAAGCCCTAAAAAACAAATTCAAAAGTTTGAGGCTTAGGGCTGCGACGGTGAAGTTTGTTAGAGAACCGTGGAAGCCTTATCGAAGCCCTAGCGTAAGGAAATTGATTTACCTGTGAGTTATCTCCAGTAATGCTTCTTTGTCTCTCCCTCGCCGACTCTCCAATAGGGCAAACTAAAACCAGGCGAGCAGACAATCAAACAGGTGAGAGTTTGGGTGACCACACAAACGTTAGGTGTCTTATCTGTGTCTCAGAGTCGACGTGGCGTTTTTTGATGAAGCGATTGATTGCTCTTTCCTGACGTTCTTTCTTCCGTTTTCTCTCTCTCTTTTATTCTTGTTATTTTGTTTTATTTTGTCCTTGTTTTTTCATATCTGTTACATATTTTGCATAGCCTACGTTAGTTAGTTGTATTACGCATTGACGTTTTTTACTGTTCTTACAATTTATCTAGAACTAGTCTTTAGACGAGACCCAATGTAGTAGCTACTTCTGTCACTCTGTCTTTCTCTTTATCTTGTATTTATCTTTCTTTGCACTATATACTGTAAATATCTACACATTCTCTTAGTATCTTAGATCTCCTCTTTCCTTCTCATTACCCTTTAACCCTCTGGGGATCGATGACGCAATTTATTGTTTGTTTTCTGGCTATTATTAGACGATTATATTCAGATTAGGAAGGGTGTATGGAAGTCAGAGGGTTGATGGAGATAGCCCATACCCTTTTTATTACCATGGGTCCTTCCTAAGCTGTATAAAGTCGTCTAATGATAGCCAAAATAAACTGCTAAAGCGCGTCATGTCCTCAAAGGGTTTTAGTCTTCTTCTTAGCGCGAAATAGTGTCATTTTTTCTCAACCTAAATGGAATCCGAATTTGAGCTTCGGTTTCGCCCTTTTTGGTGAACTTCTGAGGGAAACAATTTCGGTATGATATGATAGCCTAATCGTGTTAGCAATTGACAAGTAAAGGTGTTGCTACATTTAAATATTTAACCTAGATTGTATTGTATGGATTAATATTTCGGTATGATCTTGGTAAGGATGATGATATGCCTAAAAAAAAAAAAAAAAAAAAAGTCTCACCAGTAGCTGAAGCAATGCAATATGAAGACCTATCTCAGTCTTATATAATATATTACATGAATACAATTGCCAACACGCCTTAGCCTTTCAAATGTCCTTCAATAATGAAACTTAAAATGATTGCATAAATAATCATTTCATTATCGACTATTCTGTCAATGTGTTTTTACTGCTGTTCTCTTTGCGAACATATTAAATAATTAAATGCAATGATTTTAAGTTTACTCGTTAATTAAATAGAAATCGCACGATGTATAAACAAAAATATTAAAATAAAATTTCAGTTTATTAGCATTTTCTGCTAAATAAATCTCTCCTAAATGGTCTAAAGTAACTATTGTTAAACTTACAAATAAACACATTTCAGCAACGTGGACCTGAGAACATCGCTGGAAGTGTTGGCAAAACTTGCCTCTTATTTATCTGTTCTGATGTCCATTGGTTGTAGCTTAAGTTGTCTTAAGATTATCTGAAACCCATATCTGAAGAAAAAGAAACCGCCGATAATAGCACCGTTTGAAATCGATCTTTTTTCATTCGATAGTCTACTTCTCGGATTTCGCTGAACATTATATTTTTACGTCGCGTCCATCGCTTCTTTTGGCTTTCTTATACACCTTTATGTTGTAAGCGTTCGCGGATCGATTATTTATTTTCTCACTCCTTCTACACCCTGTCATCGAAGTACTTCTTCGTAGTGACTACATTCATCACTGTAAATTTAAACGTTACTAACCGAGAAAAAAAATCCTTTAACGCCTCCTTCCATAAACTAGAAATTATGTCTATGCCCATTTTAAAGAAAAAAGATACTGTTACCGGTACTCCAGCATCTCATTCTTGTATCATCTTATTTTTGCTAACACAGAGTCGCTTGAGACCAGGAGAGATTCTAGACGAAGATCAGGTTGGAATATTGAGTCATTTCTTTATTATTCCTAGTTGTGCGTGGCTGGGTGGCCCGCATATCTCATACTCACGCTTCCTCATCCGTAAAGCTCAAAAGGGTCGCCAGCTAAATTCTGCCTGGAAAGCTTCTCATCTCACACTCATTTATGGGCCTTGGATTTCCTCTGCCGATGCACTTCTTATATAATGTGATCCATAGACTACAGTAGATCTGGACTTAACACGAAAATGGAACTTTGCAGTAAAGGACCCAAAAAAACGAACCCCCAAGTTCGAACCTCGAACTTGGGGGTTCGTTTTCCGATTTTGGGTCCCTTACTGCAAAGTTCTATTTTCGTGTCATATTCAGGTCTACTGTCATCTCTGTGTGATCACATATATTGATCCACTTCAAAATGATGTAGTTAATGTATATTATACACTAATCACACTATATATATTGATTAATGCACTTGAATTGTCAGTTGTGCTACTGTTGATCTCAGAATATTTGCAGTACATTCCTTCAGAGCTTTCTTGACACGTATCATGTTGAATTTCAATTGTCAGTGAATGAATATGTGATTCTTTATGCAGTTAACCTCGCATGCTTATGGGTGCATATTGTTTCATATTACACTCTTTTCTTGAAGATTTCCATGTGGTTTTTAGGTGGCGGCCAATCGAAGCTATAATTAGTACGGTTTGTTGACCTCGCCATCATCATTATAGTGCCTGCTCTTATGTTGTGGTGAAGAGGTGACAGAAAATGTATAACCTTTATCCCAGCCCTTCCTTATAATATATCTCTCCTTCCCGTCCATATCCTTGTCACTGTGTCCTTGCCCGTCACTTTTGCCTTTATCCACAATTCCACATCATTCCTGTCCATAAAACCATTCCCACTTCCCTTCTGACCTCACCAATCCCCATCAGTGTCTTCCCCTCCTTTGACATCGCTCCTCTTATCCCCAATCCCTTTATTCTCACAATCCCCATCCTCCTTCCTTTATATTCATCATCCCTGTCCTCAGCATCACAACATAAGCGGGTGCAACTCATCCGTTCTTCATCCACTCTTTCACGGCGGATGGGGCAGCTTGTACCATCATCATCCTCCACATCAACAACTTGCTGAATGGTTGAGCGAAGTAGAGCCATTAGAGTAAGGTCTTTTCCACATCCAGCCTAAAAGTAGTTATCTTTGCTCTAAGGCTCTAACTAAAGCTGAAATTCCAGACAAAAGCTATCTCCAACTCCTACCCATTTCATAATGTCTTCGGGTTAAGGTGTAGGCGAAAGGATATTGTTAATTTTGAATTAATGTTTCATACGCTGGATGTCTTTGAATATCTAGCCGACCATTCAGCAATCGAACAAACCAATGACTCCACTAAAATATAATTTTAAAAATGTGCCTGGATGACTTATTTTCCAAGATTTGGCCTAGACTATTGGTAATTAAAAATGAGTTGAATTTCAGCTCCATAGCGATGTTTAGGTATTTCCCAGTTCCTGTCTGGGCCAAGGCTGGAAAATAAGTCCCGTGGGTGCAGAGCTCACCAACACGGCCGGCTGACATTTTAACGACCTATGACCTTGTTGCTATTCTAAATGTCACACAGTCTTGCTGATCTGTCTCTCTGTTTCTCTGTGTTCTATGTATATATACAGTTGTTGGCTGTATTCTTAGACGTAGCTACTGTACTTTAAATATACGAGCTTCTGCAACGGTGAGCCATCGTTTCAACTCTGACTCTCTCTGGTAAATGAAGATTGGTTGCGCAACTTTATTTCTCCAACTTCTTTCATGTCAATGCTAAAAATTATAACTCTGACCTCCACAATTGTGGCAAAGAATATCATATCAGTTTGTTCTTCATCTGTCAGGTTTAGTCTGAGTTATCGTAAAAGGCCACCGATAAACTGTTTTGACGTAGAATTGTTTCTGACATTTGTGCACTGAGTATACTGTATAGTACTGTAGTTGGTTTGACAATAATGTACTGTAGACTGTTTTTGTATATATATTAGTTAGGGTTTTTAATTTTCCTCAACTGCCTAGCTACTCTTCTCTGTTCTGTGACTTTACGTGATTCATTTGACAAAATATAATAAGCAAATTGATGTATGATAATATTGCCTAGTGATGTTGAAGTTAGGAGTCAATTGTCCTTCGCGCTTATGTACTTTTAAGACTGGTATTGTGTAATATTCTTTCACAATAAGTCGTTCTATGTTTGCTATACCCTCACTCTAGGACGTTACTGTGTGTTATTTTTTTGACTGATTCCAAATAACTGTGACGTTACTCCTACGGTAAGTAAGACACCCACTCACCAACTAGAGACTCGGATCGATCTGGAAGGTTGCTTAAAAATCTACTTTCTACTGTACGACTGTTACGTTTGAGTTACCTTGAGTTACCCCTTTTAGACTCTAGTGCATCCATCCCTTACGTACGAATCCCCTTTAATATATCGACTTCCGATTTTACCCTCTTCTTATTATCTGTCTTAAGTATACCTTGCCTTATCGATCTTTTTCTCGAAAAAAAAAAAGTCCCCCAAAATGCTCTCCAAGAATGTATCTAATTCTCTTTTGATCATTTTTTCCTCCTTTCGCCTTCTTCCTTGTCCAACGACGAATGCTGGTTGGTGGCTTGTGTCTGCCATTGTAACTACCTGGGACATCTGTACACGGACATCTCTTTGCGGACCATCTACTTCATCTCTTTGCGGACCATCTACTTCAACCACTCTGCGGATCAACCTTGTGGACTATCGACAATTCTTCGGGTTATCTGCACCGTTGGATCCTGCCTCGTCCACCATCTTCACTAACGAATCTATACTGGTTTTCGTTTCTGCCAATATCTACATCTACACATCTTTAACATAATGTTCTGGCCATCGACGCAACCAATTGCCACCACTACCACCTCCTCAACAACCAATTGTTTCTCAATACCAACAACGTCCCTTCATATGATATTATTATCGCCTCCATGATCAATAATTATGCTGTCTCATATGTTGTCCAATTTTATCCCACGCCCTCCAAACTACCTTCACCTACAACTCTCCCATCTTTCCCCACCATGTCCTCAATTCCCTCCATCTTTCCCACCCCTTCAACGACTCCTGTCTGGTTTTCCTGCCTTTTCTACGAATGCCACCGTATTTTCCCCGCCCTTTCTACGAACGCCACCTGATTTTCTCCGCCCTTTCTACGAACGCCACCTTATTTCCCCCGCCCTTTCTACGCCTCCCCCCATCATGCGGCCCCCTACTGAACACCACTACAGCGCCGCCGACCGAGCAGCGACGTGAGGAGGCCATCCGTTGCCGAAGAAGAGAAGATGGACAAACTCAGCACGCCCCTCAAGCCTTCGAGCAAGCCAGGGCCCCCCAGTATCGTGAGCGTCGAGCAGAAGTACACGGCTGTTGAGGGTAAGTCCAACCACCAGATCTCACTTGTTATGAGTTCACATAGGTCAATATTATTTATCAAGAAACTCTTCTGTATAATTCTGGATAAACGCTTCATTTCAAGATAATTTTATTACAGTACTTTGATATTAATTTTAATAGTCATTGTTAGCTAGATCTAATTACAAATAAACTATCAGGTGAGTTTGCTTTTCGCCTTCAATATACAGTACAAGATCAAAAAGCTATTCAAAATAGTGTGTTGCATATCCTAGACAAAATATAGAAGAACATAAAGCTACTTGGGATAGTTGTGTCCAATGCTAGGGAAATATGTATTCGAGAGTCTTATTCATATCCAAGAGAAATACATCTTTTGTTAACCTTGACGTCCTTGGTATCATATTCTGGCAACTATTAGATGATTTTATTCAGTTTAGGAATGACCTCTATTAATATTTAGGATTCAAACTATCTCAACAAACCCATTTTACTACCACAGATCCTTCTTACGCCGCATAATATCGTCTAAATATAGCTGGCATAAAATATAACACGTCGCTGGTACTCAAAGGGTTAAGAAGAACGAGACCAAAAAATAAAATATATATATAATGTACAGTATCTTAATTCTACCCTCTCCCACCCACCCACCCTCACCAGACCAAAACGGTTACATCGACCTGATCATCGAGGGTAACCCAGTGCCCAAGATCAAGTTCTACAAGGGCTTCACCGAGATCGTGCAGAGCGGCCGCTACAAGATCCACACCGACGGCCAGACCAACTGTATCACCCTCTGTATCAGGAAGACCAAACCCAACGATGAGGGGACCTACAAGTGTGTCATCTCCAACGAACATGGCGAGGATTCCGCTGAGATGGAACTCTACATTTCTGGTCAGTTGGGTTATCTCGTTTAGCAAAATTACTTTAAAATTAAAAAAAACAAAAAAAGGGAAGAGTGGGGATTGGGCCTGAGTATATATAGATAGATAGATAGATAGACTTTTAAAAAAACAAGGAAAAGTAGGGATTGGGCCTGAGTATATAGATAGATCGATAGATAGATAGATAGATAGACTTTAAAATAAAAAATACAAATATGAAAAGTGGGGATTAGGCCTGAGTATATAGATAGATAGATAGATAGACTTTAAAAATACAAAATAACAAAATAGGAGGATAGATAGATAGACTTTAAAATTAATTTACATTGTTTCTCGTTTCGACCATTCGCCTTAGCCTGCTATTCATTATGTGGTAACCTGATCGTTTTGCATCAGATTAAGAATACTGATTTTCGTTTAAAGTTTAATATTGCTTGTTGAGCTTTCTCTTTCGTGGATACTAGTAAGTATATAGTTTTAATCTTGGATGTTCAATAAGCTTAAGCATTCATTCTTACTTCTACAAAGGCATTTAGGGAAGCTTAAACTTAAAATATATGTCCACTACAGTGTTAGTTCGAGAAGGCTTCCACTTTCATTATTAAACAGGTATCACACATGAGCTTTTCCCCTCAGTTTTTATGGTCTAGCAGATTACTAGGTTCACTTTTAAAAAATAATTGTCAACTTAATTCACTTACCTTCAGTGTACTTTTTTTATACTAGTGTAAAAGATCCCAGAAATTTTGCCAGAACATTTTTGATAATCAAAAACATTTGGATAATCGAAAATGTTTGATAATAAAATAAATTAGATAATCGAATGGAGTGAGGAAGTACATGAACGAAGGCGGTGCTGGTTGGGGGGAGGGGCGTCGACTGACTGGGGACAGAGGTGCATGGGGGCGGTTCGTTCGTGGCCACCCCTTCGGGGATCACGGCGTCAGGCAATAGATAGATAGATAGATAATCGAAACATTTTGATAATCAAAAAATATTGATAATCGAAAACAAATTATAATCGAAAATTGGCAACCAAAGCTCTCGTGTAACTCCACCACTTTAACGCCACTCCAGACGCCTCCGGTATGGACTTCCGAGCCATGTTGAAGAAGAAGAAGTACAAGGGCTGGGCCAAGGACAACGAGGACCCTGACTGGGGTGACCTGAAGGAGACCGAGAAGGAAGTGAAGCCTCAACTCCGGAAGGTCGAGAGGGTAAGTCAACATTTTGGGTCCGCTCCACCTCGAAATTCTGATATCTTGCCTCGGAATTCTCATCTTTTACCTTGGAAATTGGACCTTTTACCTCGGAATTCTGATCTATCTTGGAATTTCCATCTATTTTGGACTTTCGCCGCCTTTTCCTCGGACTTTTGATTTTGTCGTCGTCTTTCCCTTGGAATTTACATTTGCTACCTCGACCAGTTATTATTATTTTTTTTTTTAATTTTTTTTTTTTTTATTTTACAACTTTAGGCATTTGTTTCTAAGGACCAAAGCGGAAACGTTGAAGCTGTTCACATTCTTCCCGATGTACTTTATTTGTTCTCGTATTTCTAAATCCTTCTTGTCTTATGTTTCCTACTCATTCTTATATTGCATTCTTTTCAGCATTGGTTGTCCATGGTGAGCCGACAAGTGGTATACTCACGAGCCATAAAGCTGGTATCACACGAGCACTTTTTCCCTCAACATTTATACTCAACACTGGTTTGGCAGCTTAAGAGTTCAACATTTCGAATATTTTGGTCACCTAAATTCATCTACTAACAGTCTAGTTTCCAATACCAGTGCAAAATATTCCAGAAATATTGCCAGAAAAATGTTGATCATCGAATGTTGGCCATAAATGTTCTTGTGTGATACCGGCTTAATACTATACACTCAATTGAATTTATATCGAATCCAAGCAAGATAACAGAGGATAATACAATATCCCATATGCTTTAGAGCTTGACTTTGAAGGTTCAATGATTCAAATGGAGGAGTAGTTATTTGTCTGTGAGTATACTTTCGATTATACACTTCTTCTCAAATGATGATAAGTCGTATTTCACCCCCACCCTTTTCCTTCCACGTTACCAAGAGAGGACTGAATCCCCTACATCTTTCTCTTTGGTTTCTTTGCTAACTTTTGCCTAGTTGCAGGTTTGAGTTGCCTGGGGCGAGGTCCACGGGTTCTGCATGCCTTAGTTCCCCTGTGCTACAGATTTGTTCCCTACCTAGAAGCAGTGTTGGGGATTTTATTTCCTTTTCTTCCGTAACTCTGTAATTTAAGTTGTAACATAATGCTAAGATCTCTTTTAATTAGAACATATAGTAATTTCTATTAATCTTCATATAAACTAAAATGGCTCTAAATACTTTCATTATCATAAGTGAAAACTTAATATTCATAAAATATATCATAAATAACCAATAGACATTTTCCTTTAGTTATTTTTTACAGAGTTTTGCTTTGATTTTTTTTTCGTAGAACCCAAGTGTTCTGTTTCTGTTTACGAAAGGTTGAGAGTGTTAGATTCACTTAACATCTGCTGGTGTAGGTATGAAAGGACCAGGTGGACTCCGAAGTATGACAAGGGGATGAGTGAGGCAATATGGAGACGTGCCAATTAATGTTTCATGAAGTACGAGTTTTATGAGTTAGATGTTGTTTATTTCAACCAATATTTGTTCTACTACAAGTGCTGTGTCATAGATTGTGCAAGTGATTCGTGAAATATAATGCAACTTTTTTCCCACACTATAATTTGTTTTCAAACTAGTGAGTGCTAAAATAGTGTCTAAATAAAATATGTTGGCCCTCTTCTATTCACCATTTTCATCACATTATCCAAAAAATGAAGAGTGCCTCCTGTCCTTTAGACACTGATACAAATATCACCCACAGCTTGTTATCACATAGAAGTAGAATTGATTATATGAGGGCCAAATTTTTGTCACCAGCATCAATTTTCCAATAGCTTATGAGCACATTGATGAGAATGTACGTATCAGTCCATTTCCACCTTTTACAATACTAATGATTGTGACAACTTTTGAGTGACTGTGCATAAAGTTCCGTATCCACCTCCACATTACTGTGCGAGCATGTATGAAGGAAAGTTGGCAGAGGTCTGCATTCACTTTCCAAATGCTCTACAAATATACACGAATGAATGTGTGCAGAGATCCAAATTCACCTCAATAATTGTCTGCAAGCATGTGCAAATGCAAGAATTTGTACGATTCCGCTAACTTGCAATAAATACTGGCCCTGTACAAATGAAAGAATTTGTACGATTCCGCTAACTGGCAATAAATACTGTTCCACCCCCCACTTCCACCATCACAACCTCTCCTCCTCCACACACAACCCTCGCGGAACCTTCAGGAACGCTCCACTTCACTTAAGCCACCGACGAAGGACAGTCGAAAGGGGTCGTTAGCGGAGTCGATTCCAGACTGGCCGACACTTCAGCCCGTCAAGCGTAACGTGGTAAAAGACGAGGCCGCTTCTCCCGCCCTCTCCCGTTTGTTCCTCTGGCTGTAAACACCACCTTTTGTTTTACATTACTGTCATTGATCAAAGTATACATGCCTGGTCCATAGACAATACACCTTCCCTAAGTTTTGTACTACTCGGTGCTTTTTTCTTATCGTATCCTATTATTTTTTAACCCAATTTTCGTACACTTTTTTCATATGTTTGCAATTTTCTAGACGTGGCAAATTGCTTCTTTATCTTGTTTTTGGCAATATTTGATCCTCCACCCCTCAGTCCCCTACCCCTTTCAGCAGCACCACTCAAGATGGAGGGAAAGTCAAAACGAGGGATACCTAATGATTCTGCTTACTAAGTAATCATTATTCTTTTCTTGGACGATAAATCGGTCATCTCTCTGTATAAATAATGATGTGTGTTTCGATATAAGTATTGACTTGGAATCTTTCCCATATTTCCGGTTGCCCTCTTGGGTCATATCAATGGAAATGAACATCCAATTAAATTACCAATGTAATTCCTTCTTCATAAATGCAAGAAAATTTTATCTGAATAAATTAATGTTTTCATTGTTCACGATATAATTGGCTATTTCTGTTAGTACAGCGTTCTTACAGCTCCTCCCAATTGCTTGGCAGTCATTTGCATACACAATGAGCTAATTCAAGTAGAGCAGAGCCTAATACTAGTTCAATTAACCCTCTGAAGCTCTGACGCGTTTTAGCAGTTTATTATGGCTATCATTAGACGATTTTATGCAGCTTAGGAATGATCTGTGGGTAATAAAAAAAGGTTACTAAAGACTATCTTAATCAACCCTTTGACTTCCATATAC
>JBAKBP010031761.1:0-24039 GCA_037953745.1 Lithodes maja
GTATAGAACGGGTTAAATGATTTGTTATAAATACTGGTAAAGTCAATTAGCGAGAATAATGCAACATTAAGATGATGTCTGATTCGACCCATATGAAGCACCAATTAGACCAATAATGTTCTATCCCCAACATCTAGCTGTGTAAAGTATTAAGGGGAGATGGGCCGTTTTTCTGGTCCCCTTTCTCCCTCCCCCTTTGTTTTGAGAATATACGAAGTTCGGCCCATTAGTTTGGTGATTTTAACACCTTTCACCCTATTTCGTTGTCAATATTAAGACCTTTCGTGCCATTTAGGTATCGATGCATTCCTGGCAAGCGATAGCGAGCCTGTAATTATATTTCTACCGAAAAATGTAAACAAATATCTCGAAAGGGGATCTAATGGATGTTTGTAAGGTTGATGGAGTATTAACACCTTATTAGCGGCCTAGGCGTTTATTTATATGTACCGCCCAGCGGGGTGTTTTTAGCCAAAATAGGGCTGTTTACGTGATCATTTTCATGCCTAAATAAGATCCAGAACGTAAAACAAGTATCTATCCCTGAAAGGGCATAAACAGATCTATCCCTGAAAGGGCATAAACAGAGCTTTTGAATGACACCATAACGATCCTTTTATGATGGCTAGTTTTCTTGCAACAACCGTGCAACGCGAGTGCAAAAAGCATGTAATTAGGCACTTTCCCCATACAATTCCGTATATAGCGAGTGAGAGAGGGAGGGAGGAGGTGGGATTCGTGTCAGTAGGTTCGCCGCGGTGGTCTGGAGCAGTCATACGCTCGCTACTCTCCTGCCACCACTTGTCTCTCTCTCTCAGCAACATTACGTGCTGAAATTGCCACACGACCTATGTCGAGCGCCGCCACATAGTCCAGCTTTATTTAACTCGACTTATGTTGCGCCCGACAGTTAAGGGTTAAGGAGAACACTACAAAATAAATTAATATATATATATATATATATATATATATATATATATATATATATATATATATATATACAGTATATACGGTATATATATACAGTATATATATATATATATATATATATATATATATATATATATATAGACCCGCCAAAATGACCATGGTCTCCTTAACCCCTTCAGTACCAGGGACGTCCTTTTCATTATATTCTGGCAACTATTATATGATTATATTCAGTATAAGAAGGACCTCTAGCAATGATAACAATTCAAACTACCTCAATCAACCCTTTAAATAACACAGATCCTTCCTATGCTGCGTAAGATCGTCTAAATATAGCTAGCATACAATATAACACGTGTCATAATCCTTCATTAAGGGGAAGGTGCTAACCTTTTGTGGACCCCCTTCTCCCTCATGTTTAGCATATTAGTGTTTATATGTTAAGGCGTTCGTACCATTAGGTTGGCGTTTTGAACACTTTTTTGTTCCATTTCGTGCTATTTAGGTGTCGATTTTTTCCTGGCGAGCGGTAGCAAGCCTGTAATTATAAGAGGAACCGGCCTTCGGTCGTGACATTACCCATATATGCGGAGAGATGAATGTAAATTTAAATGATAATGATAAACAAAACAGGAAACATTTGAAACAATTCAAATGTCTAAGGAGAATATAATAGTATAACTGGCAACACCCTCCTCCTCATATCTTGGGACCAAAGATGCCAGAATTGCAAAATGTTCTTTGTTTACTCATTACTTTTCAAGTAAAACCATAATTAATGTGAATAACATATTGTAGACTGGATGCTTATTTAATCTAGACAGACACTATGCGATTCAATATCGATAACTCGTAATGAATGTTCGTAGAAATAAAAAAAAAAAATATTTGTTGACAGGCTCTGTGACATCCTCGCTGTAGGATAAACAGAGTGTTACCAATCTAGCTCCTTTCCCGCTAGATGTAGAGGTATGTATTTGGATCTAGCAGCAAGTTTTAACATCTAACAACATATTTTCTGCCGAAATTCTAGATATTTCAGGCATTTTAGAACAATATTCTAGATATTGTGGACTTATTCATAGTGATTTTGGTCATTTATTTACAATCTGTCTGCCTTCTAGCGACTTTTGAGAACTGATCTAGTGGTATTTAGCCTCTTGATTTGGTAACCCTGGGTTGTAGATTATTCGGAGGTCCAGAGTCACTCCAGACTCGCTCACGCTCTCCAAATCTTTCACTGTCAGTTTCAGTTCAGACGTCAACAGTGATGGACGTAAGAAGTGATCGCGGCACATCGCGTCACTAATGAAGGCTAAATGTACCTTATGTTTTATATTTTCACCAGGATTCCCAAGCTAAATTAATAGGTAACTCTCTGAGAACAATCATATCAATTACACAAAATGATCTTGTAGTAGCCATAATACTACTATGGTATAACAAATAATTAGGCTAAGTAGACATAGTACGTACTTTTGCTGATCATCATTACTCTGGTTGCAAGTAACGTAGACAATACTACTCTCTATTAAGAGCAAAGAGGAAGGATAGGCGATGCATTATTTATATATATTTTTATGGTAAGTTTTATAGGTTAATAGTAGGAAAGACAAGAATTATACCTAAAAACCATTAATTAACCCTAATTAAACCCTAATTAAAGCCAACTTTTCGGTCATCTTATATATTTGTGTGGAGAGAGGGAAACTTGCGTTGTACGATATGTTATCGTACATCAGTCAGCCCAGCGACGCCGTCATAACTCGTTGGATATCAAAGTGATTATTTTTACTAATCTAATTATTGTACTATGGCCATAGGGTCGTTAATATGGTAATATCCAGGCCCTTGCCTCGAATAGGGTTAACGGTGCCGTCCTTTAAACTATATTTTGGCTGCTATTATACTATTTAAACTATATTCTGGCTGCTATTAGACTATTTAAACTATATTCTGGCTGCTATTAGACTATTTAAACTATATTCTGGCTACTATTAGACTATTTAAACTATATTCTGGCTACTATTAGACTATTTAAACTATATTCTGGCTACTATTAGACTATTTAAACTATATTCTGGCTGCTATTAGACTATTTAAACTATATTCTGGCTGCTATTAGACTATTTAAACTATATTCTGGCTACTATTAGACTATTTAAACTATATTCTGGCTACTATTAGACTATTTAAACTATATTCTGGCTGCTATTAGACTATTTAAACTATATTCTGGCTACTATTAGACTATTTAAACTATATTCTGGCTACTATTAGACTATTTAAACTATATTCGGGCTGCTATTAGACTATTTAAACTATATTCTGGCTACTATTAGACTTTAAACTATATTCTGGCTACTATTAGACTATTTAATATATATTCTGGCTGCTATTAGACTATTTAAACTATATTCTGGCTGCTATTAGACTATTTAAACTATATTCTGGCTACTATTAGACTATTTAAACTATATTCTGGCTACTATTAGACTATTTAAACTATATTCTGGCTACTATTAGACTATTTAAATTATATTCTGGCTACTATTAGACTATTTAAACTATATTCTGGCTGCTATTAGACTATTTAAACTATATTCTGGCTACTATTAGACTATTTAAACTATATTCTGGCTGCTATTAGACTATTTAAACTATATTCTGGCTGCTATTAGACTATTTAAACTATATTCTGGCTACTATTAGACTATTTAAACTATATTCTGGCTACTATTAGACTATTTAAACTATATTCTGGCTGCTATTAGACTATTTAAACTATATTCTGGCTGCTATTAGACTATTTAAACTATATTCTGGCTACTATTAGACTATTTAAACTATATTCTGGCTACTATTAGACTATTTAAACTATATTCTGGCTACTAGTAGACTATTTAAACTATATTCTGGCTACTAGTAGACTATTTAAACTATATTCTTGCTACTATTAGACTATTTATACTATATTCTGGCTACTACTAGACTATTTAAACTATATTCTGGCTGCTATTAGACTATTTAAACTATATTCTGGCTACTATTAGACTATTTAAACTATATTATGGCTGCTATTAGACTATTTAAACTATATTCTGGCTACTATTAGACTATTTAAACTATATTCTGGCTGCTATTAGACTATTTAAACTATATTCTGGCTACTATTAGACTATTTAAACTATATTCTGGCTGCTATTAGACTATTTAAACTATATTCTGGCTGCTATTAGACTATTTAAACTATATTCTGGCTACTATTAGACTATTTAAACTATATTCTGGCTACTATTAGACTATTTAAACTATATTCTGGCTACTATTAGACTATTTAAACTATATTTTGGCTGCTATTAGACTATTTAAACTATATTCTGGCTACTATTTGACTATTTAAACTATATTCTGGCTACTATTAGACTATTTAAACTATATTCTGGCTACTATTAGACTATTTAAACTATATTCTGGCTACTATTAGACTATTTAAACTATATTCTGGCTACTATTAGACTATTTAAACTATATTCTGGCTGCTATTATACTATTTAAACTATATTCTGGCTACTATTAGACTATTTAAACTATATTCTGGCTGCTATTAGACTATTTAAACTATATTCTGGCTGCTATTAGACTATTTAAACTATATTCTGGCTACTATTAGACTATTTAAACTATATTCTGGCTACTATTAGACTATTTAAACTATATTCTGGCTGCTATTATACTATTTAAACTATATTCTGGCTGCTATTAAACTATTTAAACTATATTCTGGCTACTATTATACTATTTAAACTATATTCTGGCTACTATTAGACTATTTAAACTATATTCTGGCTACTATTAGACTATTTAAACTATATTCTGGCTACTATTAGACTATTTAAACTATATGCTGGCTACTATTAGACTATTTAAACTATATTATGGCTGCTATTAGACTATTTAAACTATATTCTGGCTACTATTAGACTATTTAAACTATATTATGGCTGCTATTAGACTATTTAAACTATATTCTGACTGCTATTAGACTATTTAAACTATATTCTGGCTACTATTAGACTACTTAAACTATATTCTGGCTACTATTAGACTATTTAAACTATATTCTGGCTGCTATTAGACTATTTAAACTATATTCTGGTTACTATTAGACTATTTAAACTATATTCTGGCTACTATTAGACTATTTAAACTATATTATGGCTACTATTAGACTATTTAAACTATATTCTGGCTACTATTAGACTAGTTAAACTATATTCTGGCTACTATTAGACTATTTAAACTATTCTGGCACCTATTATACTATTTAAACTATATTCTGGCTACTATTAGACTATTTAAACTATATTCTGGCTGCTATTAGACTATTTAAACTATATTCTGGCTGCTATTAGACTATTTAAACTATATTCTGTCTACTATTAGACTATTTAAACTATATTCTGGCTACTATTAGACTATTTAAACTATATTCTGGCTGCTATTAGACTATTTAAACTATATTCTGGCTGCTATTAGACTATTTAAACTATTCTGGCTACTATTAGACTATTTAAACTATATTCTGGCTACTATTAGACTATTTAAACTATATTCTGGCTACTATTAGACTATTTAAACTATATTCTGGCTGCTATTAGACTATTTAAACTATATTCTGGCTGCTATTAGACTATTTAAACTATATTCTGGCTGCTATTAGACTATTTAAACTATATTCTGGCTACTATTAGGCTATTTAAACTATATCCTGGCTACTATTAGACTATTTAAACTATACTCTGGCTGCTATTAGACTATTTAAACTATATTCTGGCTGCTATTAGACTATTTAAACTATATTCTGGCTGCTATTAGACTATTTAAACTATATTCTGGCTGCTATTAGACTATTTAAACTATATTCTGGCTACTATTAGACGATTTAAACTATATTCTGGCTACTATTAGACTATTTAAACTATATTCTGGCTACTATTAGACTATTTAAACTATATTCTGGCTGCTATTAGACTATTTTATTCAGTTTAAAAAGGGCCTCCAGCAATTAACAGGATTCAAGCTACCTCACTTAACCCTTTTTACTGCCATAGATCCTCCATATAATGCACATAATCGTCTAGAAATAGCTATCATAAAATTAAATACACGTCGTCGGTACAGAAGGAGTCAATCTTGTTTGGTGGTTTAATGGTTTAGAATAAATAACTTTAGATGCTTATGTTCTGAGTGTGGTGTCCCGAGTTGGAATCCCGGGAGGACCATATGCTTTCATTGGTTTATTCAAGTGCATTGGTGTTTTTAATTGATGATTAATGTTAAGAACGGGGCGTTACTTAATATACACTATATCAATCTAATTTTCCTTCCACATTTAAAATAACTGAGTAGGTGCGAATTTGTGCAAACAGCTGTACAATATCGTCTGGAGGCAGCAATAATTATAAACTAGGGTCCGTTATGAGGGTTTCCAGATTCCAGGTGGTTTGCTAATTCAGGTTCATCTTTAAGGGAGGGTTTCTGGGGCCCCTTCTCCCTCATGTTTAGCAACATTAGTTATGAGATTTTAAGAAATTCGCTACAGTAGTTTGGCGATAATAAGACGCTTCACCCCATTCAGGTGTCGATTTTCTTCTGAGCCTGTAACTTAAAAAGAAATCGGTCTTAGACCGGGAAATTTTTCCATCGAAAAATGTACCAATTTAGCTTGAAGGTGACCTGGGTGGGCATATTTTAGGTTGAAGGAAGTTTGGGAAGGCGTGTTTTGTTAGCCTAGGGGGCAAACTAAAATACATTGTTAGCCTAGGGGGGCAAACTAAAATACATTGTTAGCCTAGGGGGCAAACTAAAATACATTGTTAGCCTAGGGGGGCAAACTAAAATACATTGTTAGCCTAGGGGGCAAACTAAAATACATTGTTAGCCTAGGGGGGCAAACTAAAATACATTGTTAGCCTAGGGGGGGAAACTAAAATACATTGTTTTGTTAGCCTAGGGGGGCAAACTAAAATACATTGTTTTGTTAGCCTAGGGGGGTAAACTAAAATACATTGTTTTGTTAGCCTAGGGGGGCAAACTAAAATACATTGTTTTGTTAGCCTAGGAGGGCAAACTAAAATACATTGTTTTGTTAGCCTAGGGGGGCAAACTAAAATACATTGTTTTGTTAGCCTAGGGGGGCAAACTAAAATACATTGTTTTGTTAGCCTAGGGGGGCAAACTAAAATACATTGCTTTGTTAGCCTAGGGGGGCAAACTAAAATACATTGTTTTGTTAGCCTAGGGGGGCAAACTAAAATACATTGTTTTGTTAGCCTAGGTGGGCAAACTAAAATACATTGTTTTGTTAGCCTAGGGGGCAAACTAAAATACATTGTTTTGTTAGCCAAGGGGGGCAAACTAAAATACATTGTTTTGTTAGCCTAGGGGGGCAAACTAAAATACATTGTTTTGTTAGCCTAGGGGGGCAAACTAAAATACATTGTTTTGTTAGCCTAGGGGGCAAACTAAAATACATTGTTTTGTTAGCCTAGGGGGCAAACTAAAATACATTGTTTTGTTAGCCTAGGGGGGCAAACTAAAATACATTGTTTTGTTAGCCTAGGGGGGCAAACTAAAATACATTGTTTTGTTAGCCTAGGGGGGCAAACTAAAATACATTGTTTTGTTAGCCTAGGGGGGCAAACTAAAATACATTGTTTTGTTAGCCTAGGGGGGCAAACTAAAATACATTGTTTTGTTAGCCTAGGGGGGCAAACTAAAATACATTGTTTTGTTAGCCTAGGGGGGCAAACTAAAATACATTGTTTTGTTAGCCTAGGGGGGCAAACTAAAATACATTGTTTTGTTAGCCTAGGGGGGCAAACTAAAATACATTGTTTTGTTAGCCTAGGGGGGCAAACTAAAATACATTGTTTTGTTAGCCTAGGGGGGCAAACTAAAATACATTGTTTTGTTAGCCTAGGGGGGCAAACTAAAATACATGTTTTGTTAGCCTAGGGGGGCAAACTAAAATACATTGTTTTGTTAGCCTAGGGGGGCAAACTAAAATACATTGTTTTGTTAGCCTAGGGGGGCAAACTAAAATACATTGTTTTGTTAGCCTAGGGGGGCAAACTAAAATACATTGTTTTGTTAGCCTAGGGGGGCAAACTAAAATACATTGTTTTGTTAGCCTAGGGGGGCAAACTAAAATACATTGTTTTGTTAGCCTAGGGGGGCAAACTAAAATACATTGTTTTGTTAGCCTAGGGGGGCAAACTAAAATACATTGTTTTGTTAGCCTAGGAGGGCAAACTAAAATACATTGTTTTGTTAGCCTAGGGGGGCAAACTAAAATACATTGTTTTGTTAGCCTAGGGGGGGCAAACTAAAATACATTGTTTTGTTAGCCTAGGGGGGCAAACTAAAATACATTGTTTTGTTAGCCTAGGAGGGCAAACTAAAATACATTGTTTTGTTAGCCTAGGGGGGCAAACTAAAATACATTGTTTTGTTAGCCTAGGGGGGCAAACTAAAATACATTGTTTTGTTAGCCTAGGGGGGCAAACTAAAATACATTGTTTTGTTAGCCTAGGAGGGCAAACTAAAATACATTGTTTTGTTAGCCTAGGGGGGCAAACTAAAATACATTGTTTTGTTAGCCTAGGGGGGCAAACTAAAATACATTGTTTTGTTAGCCTAGGGGGGCAAACTAAAATACATTGTTTTGTTAGCCTAGGGGGGCAAACTAAAATACATTGTTTTGTTAGCCTAGGGGGGCAAACTAAAATACATTGTTTTGTTAGCCTAGGGGGGCAAACTAAAATACATTGTTTTGTTAGCCTGGGGGGGCAAACTAAAATACATTGTTTTGTTAGCCTAGGGGGGGCAAACTAAAATACATTGTTTTGTTAGCCTAGGGGGGCAAACTAAAATACATTGTTTTGTTAGCCTAGGGGGGCAAACTAAAATACGTTGTTTTTTTAGCCTAGGGGGGCAAACTAAAATACATTGTTTTGTTAGCCTAGGGGGGCAAACTAAAATACATTGTTTTGTTAGCCTAGGGGGGCAAACTAAAATACATTGTTTTGTTAGCCTAGGGGGGGCAAACTAAAATACATTGTTTTGTTAGCCTAGGGGGGCAAACTAAAATACATTGTTTTGTTAGCCTAGGGGGGCAAACTAAAATACATTGTTTTGTTAGCCTAGGGGGGCAAACTAAAATACATTGTTTTGTTAGCCTAGGGGGGCAAACTAAAATACATTGTTTTGTTAGCCTAGGGGGGCAAACTAAAATACATTGTTTTGTTAGCCTAGGGGGGCAAACTAAAATACATTGTTTTGTTAGCCAAGGGGGGCAAACTAAAATACATTGTTTTGTTAGCCTAGGGGGGCAAACTAAAATACATTGTTTTGTTAGCCTAGGGGGGCAAACTAAAATACATTGTTTTGTTAGCCTAGGGGGGCAAACTAAAATACATTGTTTTGTTAGCCTAGGGGGGCAAACTAAAATACATTGTTTTGTTAGCCTAGGGGGGCAAACTAAAATACATTGCTCCAAAAATGAGAAAAACATGCAAAATCCGTTAAGGGGAGATTGGTCGTTTTTCTGGACCCTGTTCTCCCTCGTGTTTAGCCCCGTTACTTTTGAGATTTTAGGACGTTTGGCTCATTAGTTTGGCGATTTTACCAGCTTTCGCCTAATTTCATTGTCAATTTTAAGACCTTTCCTGCCATTTAGGTGTCGATTTCTTCCTGGCGAGCGGTAGCGAGCCTGAAATTCTAAGCAATTTTTTACCAAAAAATGTACAAATTTATCTTGAATATGGTTCTAGGGGTTGTTTTTTCTAAGCTTGATGAAGGTCTAGTGAGGGAACTAAAATATAAATTAATACATGCATTATTAGACCAAAAAAGCAGCCACTAGCCTCTTAAGAAAGATCTGTGGTAGTAAAAAGGGTTAAGTGAGATAGTTCGAAGCTGTTCATTGCTGGAGGCCATTTTGAAACACTCTGTCCTCGTGAGGAAGGGAGGACTCAGAAAGGTAGATTTTGGGAGGTCGTGCCTGCAGCTGCGTGTTGTCTTTGAGTGGTTGAATGGAACGGTGAGAGATATGAGTTTGGATGTGCATCTGGAAGCTGGTTAGAGGTGGGCAGAAAGAGAGAGATGGCAGTATTTGTGTGTGATATCGTATGCTGGGTGGTGTTTTCATAATCCTTGGTGCCTGTGGGTGTGTTGCCATGTAGTGCAGTGGATGTCCAGGTGGTCTTTGACTTTGTGGACTTTGGTTTCTTGATGTAGTTGTAGTAGCTGTGCAGCCTGTGATGATATTTAGAGCTTTGTTTTGAATGGTCTGCAAGGTCTTGTGATGTGTCTCTGGTGTTAAGCGCTCCCCCTGTGATAGGGTTGTCTTTGGTGTTAGCAGTCCCCTTGGTATCTGAAAGGGGTGTTTCCGGGTGGAGGGGACTCGATAGCCTTGTCGGGCAACCCATTTAGGGGAATAAACCCTAAACAATTTACCGAGGGGCGACATGCTAATCGGTGCAACTAGCAGGTTGCGATCTCTATGACAGATTACAGATAACAAATAAATCTCACTCTTTCAACTCTGGGGGAGGCACTTGTCACAGGCAGCTCCGCCTGTTGTTTCCCTCATCCATATAGACAAAAAAAGTTAGGTTAGAAGCCCAGACAGGGCTTGCATATTCCATCACTGATCTTATGTATTGTTTGTAAACTGTGGTGGTAGTTTCTTTGTTGTGTCCAAATTGTGTGTGAGCAAGTGACCTGAGGGCATTAAGTCTGGGTGTCAGTTTATGTTTGATGTTTGTGATATGTTGTTTGAATGTCATTAGAGTATACTATGTTACTCCAAGGATTTTGGGTGTGTGTGTGTGGGTTAAGGGGGTGTTGTTTATGGTGAGTAGTTGGGGCGTTTCTGTACTCGGAGATGTTATACTAACTAATAGGGAACATTATACTAACCGATAATCATGGTGTAATCCCCCGGCTGTACGACTGAACTATTCTCTTTATTCTCAACTGAAATATTATCAATATTTTCAGGTAAAGTAGAGACGATGGTGACCTTGTCTTTATCACTACCAAGTGTCAGCATCAGCAGGGAGCTCACAGGTTGGGTTATATTTGTGATCAGTTGCAATTCCTGTAAAGAAAATATAAATAGTATATTGTGGGAATAAAGTCAATCTTTTGCTATATTGCGTATTCACCAAACGTTTGCATTAGGTACACTGCCTCCTATCTAACTTCCTGTAATGATACTAGATTTATCATAGGTACCGTATTGTAACTAGGTAATTACTGAATATATATAGTATATAATTCCTGTGACGAAAGTCAGATACAAAAGCCCATACTGTTTAAAGATGCAAAACTATGTCTAATGGACATTCATGGCGCTCATTCTTAAACCTAAAACTGCTTAAATAAGTAAACAAAACACTATAGATATACTACGTAATAAACTAAACGATTCTTTGGGGATTGCTTCGAAAACATAATGGCCACCACTTACAGCATGGCCCCTACGAATCTACGTTCGATACTAACTTGTACACATGACTAAATACTCAGATGCCATTGTCTTCTATATCAAGGTCATCCATAGCCTCCTCCTCGAGTGCTACAGTACTTTAACCAGTTTTGGGAGAGAGTCGGGAATTACTACGTCTAGGCTTGGGGGAGAGAGGTCGAGGTGGGGTTGCCAAGGTACTGCCTCAACTCACACTTTGCACTAGATGCGGCTTTCCTTATACATAATATGATGCTTAACCCTTTCCCTGTGGGAGACTTTCAAGGACGTCATTCCAATTTACAGCAATCTACAGGCTTTTAAAGCCTCTTAAAGTCTGTAAAATCAAGTGCAAGGGAGCGAGAGCGTGACAGGCCACCCGTCCTTCTCCCAGGCAGCCACCCGGTACACTGAAGGGTCTGAGTCAGAGTCTTGCTAGATATACAATGCTGCCAAAGGCAAAAATAGCGCGACATTAGCGAGAATTGTTCATTTTAGCAAATGTCTATGGAAGCGCTGCGGGTGAACCCCGCGAGCTATGAAGCTCGTTCTGGTGTAATTTTGAAGCTATTTTCTTCTAGTTTTCGCTTGAATACATTTAATTACATGCAGACACTAATCAATCAGGAGTGCCTGAATGAGCCCTAATATGGTGGAAATAGGCGGAAATATGCCCGCACCGTAAGTGTTAATACATCCAATATGTACTAGACAGAACATCAGATATCACAGGGTCATCATCCTCCAAGTCGAAATCGCCCCTGGATAGCATAAGGGTAACAGTGTCAGTTTCTAGTACCAGGTGTGACCCTTTGTGTTAACCAAGTTTAATCAATTATTGCGGGCGGTCTTGTTTATATCACCGTAGCACCAGGCGGGCATAATTGCCAAAAATTACCTTCATTCCATGCTCTTTTGTATGCATAAGCAAGAACCAGAGCGTAATACAATTATATAATCGTGAAAGTGCAATGATAGAGCTTTCCAATGACACCTGAATCATCCCTGTACGATATATATCTGCAACAATCGTGCAACCGAAAGGCAAAATCAGTAAAATAGTGGCAATTTGGCTGTTTTTGGTGTGTGAGAGACTGCACATGAGTGAGACAGCCGTATGTCGGGCTTCATTGTATGCCCGGATGCCGTGGCGCGCTGTTGCTCCTTCCAATGCCTGGCCTCTCAGCGCTCATAAAAGCCTAAAATGGTGTCCGTCATATGACGGGCACCATACAGATGGCCAATTTTCTCTCTCCCGTCATATGACGGTCACCGCGAGTTAAGGGTTAACCAACATCGCTAGAATCATTGCTATGACTGCTAGACAACATTGCATCACATTCAGTGTATATTAAAGCCATCGCTCATTTAAGTCAAGACTGAAATGTCAGGAAACACAGCGGCGAGACAGGATCATTCGTTGAGGGTTATGAGAATGCTAGTATGTGCTCCTGTCTTTTGTGATTTTCTGGGCCTGTCAGCCATTGTCATAATTATGTCACAAAGTCTATTACCCACCGTCCACCATCCATGATTGTAGCCAATGAACAAGAGATCTGGCAACCTTAATATCAGAACTGAATACCACAACAAAAATGAAAGCGACTATCTCCCGCTGGGGTGGCAATGTAAGCACATAGGGTCGACAACCCTAAACACCGTTAAAACACCACCCAAAATTCCAACTAGTTGAGGTCCCGAGGTTGTCACATATTTTCGTACACACAGTGTTTGCTCCATGCATAGCATTTTATACATGTCAAGGTGTATCAGGTTGTTGCTCAAAATAACTGTTCGGTGAATATTTTGGTTGTGCATGCATCATTTCCCTTCACCAAATACCGATCTATATTATATTCATATTAAAACAATTATTTATTGTAAATATATTATAATGACACATTTGGAATGAGTGTAAAAAAGGCTACTAATTCCAGATATAGTAAACATTTATTGCTGAGCTGATAGCAAAATTATGGCAATTTAACTTTGAAAAACGATATATTTCTGATACATCGATTTTCATTATGGTAATTTGATCTTGTGTAAATATTTTTTTCTGATTTTATAATAGTATGGGTCTGGCTCTATCTTTGGATATGTAATACATTGCATACAGAGAGAATATTGTGGTTTAACACTAGATTAGCGGGCTAGCGGTTTATTTATATGTACCGCCCAGCGGGGTGTTTTTAGCCAAAATAGGTCTGTTTACGTGATCATTTTCATGCCTATATAAGACCCAGAGCGTAAAACAAGTATCTATCCCTGAAAGGACATAAACAGAGCTTTCCAATGACACCATAACGATCCTTTTATGATGGCTAGTTTTCTTGCAACAACCGCGCAACGCGAGTGCAAAAAGCATGTAATTCGGCACTTTTCCCATACAATTCCGTATATAGCGAGTGAGAGAGGGAGGGAGGAGGTGGGATTCGTGTCAGTAGGTTCGCCGCGGTGGTTTGGAGCAGTCATACGCTCGCTACTCTCCTGCCACCACTTGTCTCTCTCTCTCAGCAACATTACGTGCTGAAATTGCCACACGACCTATGTCGAGCGCCGCCAGATAGTCCAGATTTATTATACTCGACTTATGTTGCGCGCCGACACTTAGGGGTTAAACCGGAACGACAACATATTTGTATTGTCTCACTGTACTGCAAATAGCGCTCAAAAATGGTAGTGGTAATAAGTTTCCAAAATATTTAACTGAACGTGAGAGGGTTAACCGCTTTGTTTTAATATTTACAGCGATGGATACCTAGAAAGTATCAAGGTATGAAGATGATTGATGGGGTCTATAGTGTGGTCTTTTACTCTTAATGTCAACTAACACAGTAAATTGTTTGGTGTAATGTAGAAATTCAATGTGCTATACTGTACTGTTGAATAAATCTCGGGTAAATATATTAATACTTACTTGACTAACAGCTATAAATGTCTGAGAGAGGTGCATAGTGATGTCCACAAATAGGGTGACAGCAGTATTTATGGGTATTTTAACATTGTGGATGGAGATGTAAGGTCTGGCTTGTAGTGGTCCACGGATTTGTAGCTCTTGTACTTTGTGCCTGATGATATCTGGTTGTAATGCTACTTCTATCGTTTTACCTTCGTCCACGTTCCATGATGGATGTCCTGCCGAAAAGTAGCACACTTTAATAACCACTCATCATTACAAGATTACAAACAGAGAATAGGCTAAATCCGACTCAAGACCCTTCTTGTCCCTGCTGTCACCATCCCACTAACAGCATAAAACACTTAATACTCCACTGCCTAACATTTATCCCACACAGACATAACTTCAGCATCACCTCGCTCAGAGTGTTTTGGACGCATCCGAGAGAGATGGCGGACTACCTGGATGCCGCAGGATTCCCATAAATAGTCTTGGGGCTACAACAACATCAACAACATTATTTGCGCATACTACATGATACTGTAATTACATAAAAGGAACTAATAAGACGTCATAGTAGTTGTGCAGTATATATACAGTATATATATATATATATTGTTACGCATCTGGACCCCAGTTGCTTAGAGATGGTATACGAAAATAATGACTAATGCAAATGCACCTTGTCTCTCTACCAAACAACACCACGACGCAACAGGTAAGAGCTTTATGAACGCTTCCAGGCTCTTCTCAGGGCTTAAGGTGCACATTGCCCTGCTCCTATTCTGAATAATAAGTAGAACAGAAATGCTCATGTAACTTACTAG
Source organism: Lithodes maja (assembly GCA_037953745.1). NCBI lineage: Eukaryota > Metazoa > Arthropoda > Malacostraca > Decapoda > Lithodidae > Lithodes > Lithodes maja. The sequence goes on from JBAKBP010031761.1 coordinate 15,197, forward strand.
CTACGAGAACTCGAAACCAACACCGGGATTAGCCATACTGGGTTGGATAATCAAAACAGTTAAATACATGTAGGCTACCAGCAGACATCAACGAAAAAAAGAGTGCAGGTGTACTTCGAGCAAAACAGGCTATGCGCGCCCTCGGCAATACTAAACCGTGCGCAAACCAGCCAACGGTAATCCACTCTCAACCCAAGAGAGTTGCACTTAATAATATTGCATATAATAATGTTCTAACAATACAAGGCAGTGTCCTAATATGACTACTAACCTCGGGGTGATATTAGTGGAAGCAAGTTGCCCTGACCACCTCTAATATCACACCAATATATCCTGCTTCAACCTGGGGCCCCCAGTGAGTTACCGCCCAAACAATGAACTCTTAGAGTCCACCTCCCACACTCACTTAACTATGGGGGGGGGGGGGGGGGTCCAGACTGAAGCTGGATTCCTAATTAATATTAAACACTCCGTTGCCTCAGTTCGAAAACCGAGATAGGGAACACACAAGTGCTGGGGCAGAACCGTCAAGGTTGCTATCGGGTCCTAAGCACAAACACAGGGAAATTATGTAGGGATTATGGATGGGTGTGTGTGTGGACTGTCTATGGGATTAACAGTGCTTAGTATTAAGGACCCGACAAGCCTCCCAGCTCTCCCCTATCACGGATTCCGAAGTAGCCACCGGAGGTAATGAATATATAAAACAAAGGGAAAGATAATAAAATGCTGATCAGAGGAAAAGCATAGTTAAAAGAAGAAATGGATGTCTAGGATTCTCTGTTAATTATGTTACGTTATTATTATGCAAACAAGGAAAATTAAACAGGGGCAGACTGGTGTGCCACAAGAGAGAGCTACCACCACCTATACTGTCTGGCCACCCACGAGAGAATGAGGGGACCGGATGTTGCAGAGCACCGCTGATGCCAGCCTCAAACGATGGGGTTGCAAAATCTCACCACACGATATGATAAGACTAAGACACTTCACAAGAATAACTTATACTAAAGTATTCCTGTGTTAACAACTTAACTAAAACAGTGTGGCAGATAAAATAAAGTACATCTTTATATTGTAACACAACTGAACTTGCAATGATCACATAATTAATTAAACTCATGTTGCTTAGCAACCTTACTTCCCGCGAGGCAAGAACAAACAAGCGTCAACACCTCCCTCGCCAGCCACACTAGCTAGAAAACTACACGTTGCCCCTTAACTAACAACTGGTTAGACGAAACTGATAACACTCTATGGGCTCATTCTACACAAATGTTTATTAAAACAAAAATGCTTAGAAGCACGGCAAAACTAGGCATGTGTAATTGGAAGGGTATTGGAGTGAAACTCACAATACCAGGTCCTTCTAATAGACTTGGCACAGCTGCTTTAATAAATCTGGCGCCAGTCGAGTCTAGCTACTCATAAAAGACCCTATAGACCCTGGTCATTGTGACAATATATATATATATATATATATATATATATATATATATATATATATATATATATATATATATATGGTCCCGGTTTAAATCCCAATGTATCAATGGGAAGATATTATTGGGATGGAATTTGTGCTGTACTTAGTATCAATGCATTACCACAAAGCCCACCACAACGTCAACAAAATACCCTCATTGTTCCCTGATTAAATAGCACTGTATGAATATTCCTGAGTATTACCCTCAACAACCAAACAACAACCAGCACCACCTCAGCAACACCACTATGCATCGCTTCCATAACTTCGAAGTGCAATCAGACGCAGCGCCCCCCAGCATACAGGCACCATCAAAACAGGGAAAAGAAGATCACCAAAGAAAACCAGGCTCAAATAAAGACGGCTAACTGTAGCAAACCCTTAGTGACCAACATAGAAAATCACAGTTGGAGGAGAGACTGCCCTAGCCGCCCCGATGCACATGTGAACCACAACGAGTGTATGCAAGTTCAGTACCAACCCCTTCAGTGTGCCCCTGTGCTTTATAGTGATCCAACAGTGTAGATGTGCAGAAGCATTTGTTACGACCTGGACTACGAATAAAACAAGGGCACTTAATGATTGGACTAGTAATAGGGCACTATGTAACAACGGTACGCTAGATCCAAACCCTTGAACTTATATGCCGGCGAACAAAACACCTATACCCTCCAGAGTTAATCTGCGATAACGGGGTATCCTTAACTGGACATAAATATACTCTACTTCAGGCTAACCCACACTGGTAGAGCCTGATAACAAACAAGATGCAAGTTACGTTAAAATGCATCAAAAGGAATCTATGGAAAGATCAATTAAATCACTGCAAGATTTAATACAATAAAAAGATGCTTCAATACAGTTACTTTAAACAACAATAAACTCTTCACTCCTATCTGAAAGAAAGTGAAGTATAGTCCTACAGCATAGACCTGGAAACTTCTGAAGAAAGTCTGATGCTCATAAGATGCTCATATCTTAAACTATATAAAGGCAGGAGGCAGGAGACCACATGTGTAAATCGAATACACTAAAAGAGAGGACATATAATGTTAACTGACACGAGAATACTATAAATGTGCAACGGTAGCAATGCTCGACACTAAAAGAAGTACTTCCTCATCAACGAAACAGTCTGCTATGGTTGTGCGGCTCAACAACAACCTAGACTAATAAATGCTGTGAATAATAATGCGTACATATCAAAGAGCTTATATTAAATACTAACAAGTGTCTACTCGATTAATAATTTCATGCTGGGATACTCTAAGTAAGGAACTGGGGTTGAGTAAGACAGGCTCGTATCCTAGCGATGTCCTTAAGACTGCATCCTTTAAGTTACGTTAATTGACTAGGGTGCTCTCTTGATAGATCCAGATCACAAGTATCTGGTTCTATCCTGGCGACCCTCCAAAGACAGTCAAAGAGGCAGCAAAGTGTGGAACTGGTACAGGCCAAAACCCTCAGTCAACACAATGCTACACTCGCAAAGGACGCAACCGAAAAGACAACCCAGGCTACCACAGGACCGGTCGAAGTCGTGTAGGTATAAACAAACCGTACACACATCGGAGACAACGACTACAGATACCTTATCCCAGTCTAGCATTAAATAAAAGAGCAGAAACACTAAATCAATAATGGAGACACACACAAAATTCTTAACCTATACTAACTAAGAACCCTCAAACCTATTCTAAGTACATGTAAATATCTCTGAGGACGGCGCATGCAATACAATGGGCCGGCTATGGAAACCGTATGCAGAACCCAAGGGGATAAGTAATTGAATAAAGGCGAGAAGTAATGGAAAAGAAGGAGTTCAGAGAGAGAAACAGTGATAAAGGTGGTGATCGGGGGAGAGTATGCAAAGGGATGTTAGAAGCACGCGCGCCAAGCATGTCCTGACGAGGACAGCTCCTGGCGACCCTCGTGTAGGAGGTTAGTTACACAGGAGCCCGCAAAGGCGCGATGGTCGGCCAATCACGGGCCGAGACGTCACAAGACAGCAGGTGTCACGTGACACAGCCAGACACGCCAGCCAATAGCGAGCGAGAGGCAGGGATGCTCCCATACCTACAGACATTCACTACCATCTCGCTCTAAAAGCCTCTCTCATTCCCACGCTGGTACTATCATCACTACTATTGATATAAAATATAACCCGTTGTCACAGAAGAAAACAAAGACCACCACTGGACTGTCAGTGACAATACGATTACTAGGAAAGAAAGAACAACATTCTCTGATAACTGTAGCCCATTTTGATGTCCCTGGCGAGCGCTAGTGGCTAACGAGAGGCGATTCTGCCAACACTGGTAGACGTCACACCCCGCCCAAGATATGGGACGCTCAACATTAGGCGAGCACCATATCTGACAAGGCAGACTGCCGACAAGACCCGCCACACCTAGCCACTCCACCAGATATGAAATGCAAAGCTCAATCTTAAATAAAACAACATTTTAGCATAAAGAAAATCTTATAACCCCTCCCAAACGCAATAGTATAATATAGCCTGCTATGCTCCCTGAGCGAGCTTCACAGAGCCCAGCCTACTAAGTGAAAGACAGGTTCAACTTAGGACTTTAGCTATAACATTGGCAACTTACAAATAACTATAAAAAAGAAAGAGTTTTTATGTGATTTTTTGTATTTAATTTTAATGTTATTTTTGACGGCTGCTCTACAGGGGCAAGCCTGGTTTTTCTCCACTCAAACCCACACACCTGTGGTGATCTACACCGGATCCTCCACCCTCGACAAACAGTCTGCAATCACATTCTCACAACCGGCAATATGGCGAATGTCTAGATTGTATTCTTGCAACATGAGTGACCAACGTGTCAGCCTCATATTCCGGTTGTGGAATTGGTTCAGAAATTAAAGAGGGTGGTGGTCGGTGTAAATCACCACGACTGACCCGTAGGCAGGAACATATACTTCAAAGTGCCTTAGCGCCAACACTATTGCCAGCAGTTCTTTCTCCACCACAGAGTAGTTTTTCTGAGCTGAATTAAACTTCTTGGAAAAGAAACTGACTGGATGCTCCAAACCTTCCTCGTCTGTTTGCATTAAGACGGCACCAGCCCCTACACCGCTGGCATCTGTTGCCAGCTGGAATGGTCTTTCAAAGTCAGGAGCCCTGAGGATTGGGTGAGTGCATAGTAGGTGCTTGACCAGCGAAAAAGCCCTTTCACACTCAGATGCCCACTATAGCTTTTTCTCGTTTGCTAGTAAATCTGTCAGGGGAGCTAACACAACACAATAACCCCAATGAAGCGGCGATAGTAACCGATCATGCCCAAAAACTTCATGATCTGCCGCTTGGTGGACGGCCTGGGGAACTGGTTAATAGCCTGTATCTTGTTTTTGGGAGGGCACACCTGGCCTAACCCGACCACAAACCCAAGATACTGCACAGTTGCCCGGACAAAGTCGCACTTGCCCAGGTTGACCACCAAGCTGGCCTCACTGAGCTTCTGAAACAAGCCTTCTATGTGCTCACAGTGACTCTCAAAGTTGTCATCGTAGATTATAACGTCATCTAGGTACACAGTGCAGTTAGGGATGTCAGCTACTAACTCATTCATAAGACTCTGGAAGGTTGCTGGGGCATTTTTAAGGCCATACGGCATCACATTGCAACAGTAGGTGTTCCCATCAACCACAAACCCGCATACCCCCTTCGCCCGCTCAGACAAGGGCACCTGCCTGTAGCCTTTCACTAGGTCTACTTTAGTTAGAAACTGTGCCTTACCAATCTTGTCTACACTATCGTCAACACGGGAAAGGGGGTTAGCATTGGTGGGAGTCAACCCGTTCAATCTCCGAAAGTCAATGCAGAAGCGAACCTTCCCGTCAAGCTTGGGCTGCAGAGTGACAGGAGATGTCCACCTAACTGCCCCCTTCTCAATCAACCCCCGTTCTAACATATACTCTAACTCCGCTCGGAGGGCTGGGAGTTTAATGGGTGGAATTCTGTAGGGTACTGATTTAAAGGGGGGGTGATCTCCCACGTCCACGTCATGCACCACTCGAGTTGTGAGGCCTGGATGCCCTGCAAACACAGTGGGGTATGAAGCAAACAGGCACTGCACGGCTACACGCTGTTGCTCAGGCAGGTGCACTAGAGCATCGTCAGCCACCTGTCTGGAGTTCCCCGCCCACTGGTCAGCAGAGACATGACACTCCCAGTTATCTTCCACCTGGGCTTCACTGTCCCTCACTCCTTCTCCTCCATGACCGCTGCAGGTCAACACAGGGACAGCGAGAGGCTCAGGGGGGCGCCTCACAAACTCTTTCACCAGATTCACATGGCACAGCTGATTCTTTTTACGCCTATCTGGAGTAGCCACAAGATAGTCTAGATCAGAGATCTTTTTTACCACCTTATAAGGACCAGCGTACTTGGCAGACAACGGATGACCTGGCAGAGGTAACAGAATCAACACCTCCTGCCCCACCTTAAACTCCCGGAGTTTTGTCTTCTCATCGTACCTGTCCTTCATCAGTGCTTGCGACCCTACCAAATTCCTACATGCCAACTCTAGGCTTCTCAGCATTCTCTCTCTGGTCTCGAGGACATACTTTAACATGGAACATGGTTTTGCTGTGCCCTCCCAGATTTCCCTAACCATGTTGAGGGGGCCTCTGACCTGATGTCCAAAAACTAACTCATTGGGACTGAACCCTAGGCTTTCACCAGGTACCTCCTGAGCAGCGAATAATACATAGGGCAACCCAAGATCCCAATCCTTGCCATTCTCAACACCGTAACAATGCAGCATGCTCTTCAGAATCGAGTGCCACCTCTCCAACACCCCCTGACTCTCTGGGTGATAGGCTGAAGAGACAACTGTACTGATACTGTGCTGCTGCATGGTCTGTTTGAAAAGGTTAGAAGTAAAGTTGGACCCTTGGTCTGACTGCAATTCCTGCAGGTACCCGTACCTAGAACAGTACAATAGCAAGTTATGAACAACAGTCTTAGCAGTACCATTTCACATGGGGTATGCATCCGGATAACGAATGGCAACATCCATGATTGTGAGGAGGTACTTGTTGCCTGCACTAGTAGGGGGTAGAGGGCCAACCATGTCGATTATAACCTTACTGAATGGTGGCCCGATTACAGGAATAGGGTCTAACGGAGCCTTGGGAATACACTGGTTTGGTTTACCTACTGTCTGGCAGGTACTGCACATTGCCACCCATGATGCCACATGTGCCTTCATACCTGGCCACCAAAACAATTTCGCCAATGCTGCTACCGTCTTACGTACACCCAAATGCCCTGCCAAAGGTACATCATGCGCCAACCTCAGTAGGCTATCACGGCACACACTAGGCACTACCAACTGGTCAACCACTCTCGACCCACCCTCCCAACTCCGTCTGGGATCTAGAAAACGCCTGTACAATGTGCCCTCCTCACGAAAGAAGTCCCCCGGCTTTGCATCCCCGTCCTCCTCAAGTTCAATTGCACCGTTACTACACTTCTGAAGCTCAGGATCATCTAGCTGCAGCCGACAGATATCCGAAGGAGCCAATTTATCTAAGTGCTTCCGGAGCAACTTATGGCCTCCCCCGATACTGGACTGTTCGATCCTATCTTGTTTAAGTGTGTAACGTTGCTGTCTCGGAGTTTTCTTACGCCCTACCTCCTCACCAAGTGTGACAGGTTCTGGGGCCACTCCGGAACTAAACATTGGTGCTAATAATGAGTCGCCAAGAAGAGCCGCTGGATCAAAACTCACAAAACTTCTCCCAACTTTAGCTTTCTCCTTCTGACCGTTCCTCCGCTGGTCTAGAGACTGAGGAATAGGCTGTGACACCTTAGATGCACGAGATCGGGTGACAACACACACCATCTGCTGTAATTGACAACTCTCGACCAACTCCTGCCCCTCCCTACTCACGTCGGCCGCCCTCTCGGCAACGACTAAGGGTGGAACCTCAGAAGTAGGCACCGCAAAGTCGTTGCCGAGAAGAAGGTCGACGCCCTCTACTGGCAGTTTCTCTACGATTCCAACATCTATCTCTCGTGTCACACCATCCAGCTCCACTCGAACCAACGGGTATGACCGTGTAGCATTAATACCCTGCACCACAACTACCCGTGCCACGTTTATAGGTTGGCCTGTAAAGTTTTTCATCAGAATCTGGGATGCACCTGTATCTCGCAAAAACTCCAACCCATGCTTGCAACCAGCCGAACTCATGCAGCCACGCCCTCTATGGTCGCAAAAAGCATCGCGGACAGGTTTCGAGCCTTCCGGACACTCCTTCACTGGCTGTGCCCCCGCATCTGACATATCACCCCGGGTAAATGCAGAAGACCTCAGAGACACCCCAATGTTGCTAGCCAAAGACACAACTGCTGCAGATTGGTTACTAGGGCAGGAACGTGCAAAATGCCCCTTTTTATGACACCTAAAGCACTCTACTTCACCCTTGGACTTCCCCTGAGGTGGGGAAGGGCCCTGACCTTTCTTAAACGGGACGGTTTTGGGTTTGTGATCAAAATTAGTATCATTGATCTTGCTTTTGTTATTAAATGTTGCATCACTGACTCGGGGGGGGGGGGGGGGGGTTGCGCCCCTTGTTAACTGCATCGGTCCGTTGTGCAGACCCGCACCCACGAATCAGCGATAATCTCAGGTCAGCCATCTCAGCTGCCTCTTGTAGAGTTTTAGGATGTTTCTCTTTGAGGTTCAAAGTCAGGTCGCCTCCTGTGCATTTAAAAAATTGCTCTAGAAGGAATAACTGCTCAATCTCTTTGAACGTCGTCACCTTCTCTGACCTCAGCCAATTTCTCAAAGCATCAGACAGTTCTCGGGCATGTTCTAGAAAAGTGCACTCACGACCCTTCGTAACAGCCCGAAACTTCAACCTATATGTCTCTGGTTGTAACTCGTACGCCCGCAGAACAGCTTCCTTCAATACCTCATAATCGATGCAAGACTCCAAGGGCAACGCATCATATGCCTTGAGTCCTTTGCCAACCAACCTAGAGGAAAAAAGGGCTGCCCACTTAACCTCGGGCCATTGGTGCTCCCGGCACTTCTTCTCAAAACGCAGGAAAAACTCGGTGACACCCGACTCGTTAAATGCAGGGACTAACTTAAGAAGGTGCGATAAATACTGATCAAGACCTCGATTCCCAGAACCGAGACGCTGCCCTGTCGACTCCACCCGAGGCTTCTCAAGCTCTATGTCTGCACAGTACATGGCCTTTCTCTCCTCAGCCTGAATCTTAGCCATCCCAAGCTCAATTTCTCGCTGCCGCTGCTTCTGCTCGAGCTCAGCCTCATACTTTCGCTGCTCGAGTTTGGCGAGTTCGAGCTGAAACAAC
>JBAKBP010031762.1:0-24038 GCA_037953745.1 Lithodes maja
GGTGGTCCTTGACATAGAGAGCAAACCCCGACTACATAGTGCAGAGGCGAGACCTTGCCTCATCCCTGGCCGGGTATGGAGGACGAGACACAAAGGACCATATCTAAGAGCCACGATCTACACCTCCGAGGGTTAAAACCATCGCGGCTGTAGCATGAGACAAGGGTAGGACACTCTCTACGTCCAACGGGCATGGCAGGACGAGCAAACCCATGGCGTGCGCAGGGAGGAATTGATATCCTCCTCGCAATTAGAAAGAAAAAAAGAGATACTGCCGTCCCATGTAGTGTGCAAGCACAATATTGCTAAAAACCCTTGAATCCTTGATAGGACAGTACCCCCATCCCCTGTGTAGGAAGGGAAGACGAAAAAGGGGGGACCCTTCGAACGGAGGGCTATACAGGAGTATAATGCATGGTAGGATGCACAATTTTTTTTATAAAACTCCTGAAAACGAACAGGCACAAGGGCAGAAGAATGCACAAAAGTGCTCACTACACCTTGAAAATGGAGCACCTTACATGAAAGTGAGTAACCCCCCTCCCTCCCCCCCCCCCCCCTTGTGCGTAGTGAGGGGTGAAGAGGGACCCCCCATCCGGAGGGTCAGGGAGAGACCAGGCGAACCAGCAAGAGCAAGAACCCCGAAAAGCCACGGTCAGAAAAGACCAAGGGGCAGGCGCAAATCCCCAGAAGGAAGGCATGAAAGCCGTATAAATGAAGAGGATAATAATAATACCCAAAGTTTGAAGGTACTGAAGAGGAGAAGACGCCCAAGGGTACCATCAGAATAGAGTGGGAGCACAGTCTGATGAAAAAGAGAAGTTCGTGAACTACTGCACTGAGTCCCTATCCAGAGGTAAAGCAAAGCACCCTAGCACCGACCCAGAGCGGAGTGGTCCAGAATGGTCCTCCCCGCTCTGGGGCGGATATCCGCACTGGAGCGGAATGTAGTAGGAATGGGCCGCTCCGCTAGGGAGCGGAAAGGAAGCTGCGCACCAGAGCGTAGAGCTGAGCATGCTGCAGGAGCGGCCCAGGGGGCCAAGGGAGGCGAGGGAGTAAGATGGAGCCAGTAGGAAGATGAATGACTGCAACAGTAGTAAGATGAATGACTGCAACCGAGGGCCCATCCAAAGGCAAGGCAAAGTCCACCGAGGACCGACCCAGAGTGGAGGGGCCCCGAACGGCCCGCTCCGCTCTGGGGCAGAAATCCCGCTCTGGGGCGGAAATCCCGCTCTGGGGCGGAAAGTAAGCAACGCTCCATAGCGGAGAGCGGTATAGGACAGGTGAGGAGGCGGGATGGTGTCAGTAGAAGTATGGAAGAGAACTGGCCTAGAGCGGGAATTTTCGCCCTAGGGTGGGGCGGATGTAGTGCAGACTTACGTGAGAGGCCTGTGGCATCAGTAAGGGTGGAAGGTTAAAACATCCAAGAAAATCTTCAGAATAGTCTAGCAGTACAGCTGACATGGGAGCATCCTCGGTAATAAAAAGACAGTCTCCGCTCCAGAGCGGATTTTCCGCTCCAGAGCGGTGTTGCCGCTCCAGGGCGGAGCAAGCGTAGGGTAACCAATTTTCAGAGGCCTGTAGTTACCAGGAAAGGTGGAAGACCAGTAACATCCAAGAGTCCCAAATGAATTGTCTAGCATTATAGCCGACGTGGGAGCGGCCTTGGGGAAAAATATCAGATATGTACACCCAAGAGTCCCAACTGAATTGTCTAGCATCACAGCCGACGTGGGAGCGTCCTTGGGTAAAAATAAGAGAGGCAAAGCATAGGCCCGACCTAGAGTAGGATAGAACCCACTCTAGGGCGGAACGGGCCCAGTGAGGCCCTAACCCAGATGCCAGAGGCTCATAATAAAAACATTCCCAACTGAAGCGAAGCGGCCTAAAGGGTCCCGCTCTGCAATGCCTAAGACACCGGTGAAGGACGTCAGGCAGATATCAGGAAAAAGGGAGCAGCCTTGTAAGAGAATGTGTCTAGTCATAGGACCGACCTGGAGCGGGAGTCATCCACGCACCAGGGCGAAGCGAGCTGAGTGCAGCCCTTCCTAGATACCTGCGGCACCGTGTGAGGGTGGAAGGAAAAGACATCTCAAGGTATTGGTGAGTTCAATGTAGACAGGCAAGCAAGAGCAAGCCTTGGAGGCAACAGTGTCTGACAACCAAAATGCCCCCCCCCCCCCCCCCAAGTTAGGCTAAGCGGAAAGTCGGCCTAGCCTAAAGTGCGGCAGTTAAAATAGAAAAACTAGGCACACACTAAATAAGTCCAGTAATAACCTCCAACTTAGGGTAAGACAGTTTCAAGGGCAGGTATCATAAAAACTGGTACCCCACAAGAAGGTTTAGTAAAACATAGAGGCAAGCAAGAGCAAGCCAGGAGGCAACAGAGGCCGACTACCAAACCCCCCCACCAAAAAAAAAGTTAGGCCAAGTGGAAAAGGTGGCCTAGCCTGATAATGCGGGGCAGTAAAATTAGAAAGGCAGGGCACACACCAATAGCATACCTTCATGTGAAGAGAAAGCTAAATAAGAGACAAATAGGGGACTTGGCCCAACAGGGGGGTGGCGCCGCCTCCTTCATGCAAGCCGAAGGAGTTAGCCTAACCGCAATGTCGCGCATAAACGAAAAAACTAACGCAGTGACAATAAGCCCTAAATGAATAGAACCTAACAGTTGTCTAAACTAAGCCACTGCAAGTAATGCCCCCCCAGCAAAACAAAAATAACGCCAAAGGCCGATGATAGTCGCCAAAGGGCAACGCATGCGCAGACGCAAAAATATAGTGACCAAGCAGCTTCGACGCCTTACTCAATAGAAAACACATTAGAGCCCATTTTTGGCGTGCCTACATCACGGATCATCTGTCTAGAACTGCAGGTGCCTGAAAGAAGGCCCACAACTCACCCAAAAGGGTAGGCGACAAGGGTGAAAGACACAAAATATGGAGCTAGAAAAATTGTGTGTTGACATCGGCGAAGCGCGAAAACAGATGCCATGACAACGGCGTAAGGAACCAGATAGGATGGGAAAGATTCTTAAAGTTTTCTTTCTTTCTCATCAATATTTGATCTTTTCCTTTTCAAATGTGGCCTCGAAAGTGTGTACAACGTACCTAGTAGAGAGAGTAAGGTGCTACTCTAGATGTTATCGATTTAATCGCGCTAGTGATTACGATAATTGCCCGCTCCAGAACGAAGCGGAATTATACGATAAGTATATAGCTCTACAGTATGTATGAAGCGATGGAAGAAGTGAATGCAGAAAAGGATATAGGAGTAGTGATAGACAATAAGTTAAATTTCTCAGAACATTTAGCGGAAAAGATAAACAAAGCCAATAGAATTGTAGGGCTGATAAGGACATTTGTGTCACTTGACGAAGAAATCTTCAGGAATCTCTATACAGCGCTGGTTAGGCCGCACCTGGAATATGCGAACCAGGTGTGGGCTCCATATATGGTAAAGGATATAGAAGCAGTGGAGAAAGTGAAGAGGAGAGCTAGCAAGCTAGTACAGTACCAACGTTGAAGAACGCGGGCTATGAGCAGAGGTTGAGGACACTGGGACTTCCGACACTGGCATATAGGAGAAAGAGAGGGGATATGATAGAGACTTTTAAGATATTGTCAGGAAAGTATGATGAGGATGTGTGTAAAGGTATCTTCTTGATGCGGGAGGGAACAAGAACGAGGGGACACTCTAAGAAAATTTACAAAGAAAGAAATAGGCTTGAAAAGGCAAAGAACTCATTTTGTGATAGTGGTAAATGAGTGGAACGCACTGCCCCAGAATGTAGTCGATTCCGAATCAATAAGGAAGTTTGAAAGTAATCTTGATAAAGCATGAGGAAGACAAGATTTGAAGTTTGATTATAAAGCAAAAATACAGAATAGTAAAAATGTGGCGTCTGCTACCGCTACCGCCGCCGCCAACTCCGTGAACGACCGCAGTAGTGCAAGTACTGGCACTGAGCTGGATACACAGGCCTAGTTTGCCTTTTTCCAGAGGATCTACTGTAAGAAGATAGAGGGATAGAACAAGTTTGTAGCACTGATAATACCAATGGGATTGTTATATTAGCTAAGAATGTGTGGGACTGTAGCCAGGATGTTGTGGGAGTAAGATGCATATACACTCGACCCTCCATTTAACGGACAAATGCGTGCAAGCACCTGTCCGTTCCTGCTAAATGTCCGTTGCTGCTAAATACTGTCCAGTCCGGATGTAATCCGGAAATTCCTTGAGAAAAATTCGGTGTTGAGTACAGGTGTCCGGATCGTGACATTTAACTGTTATGCATCCTTTTTTTTACTGTACCTGAAATAAATCCTGGTAATCCCTTGTGCTACACCCTATTGATAATGCAAAACTATTGAACACACTTAAAAGTGTATATTATTTGGTCTCTATATAATCTGTGAATCATTTCCGATATGATAGAATTAAAGATTTTATTTTCCACCAACTCATAATCAGCAAAAACGACACAAATGTCAATTAAAAACATGTTATAATATTTCCCCATCATTTTGTGTATACCGTGGGAACAAAAAAAAACAAAAATCTATCAAACGTAAATCTTCCGTCTCGGAAGCTCGGCGTCTAGACGGAGGGGAGGGTTGAACTATTTTTTTGACTATCTTATTTATTATTTATCTATGTGCTGGAAGGATATTATATTTTTCAATTCCATCACATTAGAAATTATTCAAAGATTACAAAAAGTCCAAATAAGACATAGTTATGTTAATGTATAAGGGATTTAGATAGATGAATTAGAGAGATAGATAAATAGAAAGAGTGTATATGGAGGGAAAAAAACAAAACAAAAAATCTATCAAACGTAAATCTTCCGTCTCTGCTGGCACGGAGGGGAGAGTTGAAATATTTTGTTGACTATCGTATTTATTATTTATCTATGTGCTGGAAGGATATTATATTTTTCAATTCCATCATATTAGAAATGATTCAAAGATTACAAAAAGTCCAAATAAGACATAGTTATGTTAATGTATAAGGGATTTAGGTAGGTGCATTAGAGAGATAAATAGATAGAGCAACGGACTTTGCTCCAACTTTTTTATAGCAACGGACTATGTCCGTTGCTGGGTCCATTGTCCGGCCTACATTTTTTGACCGTTATTGCCGATATCCGTTAAATCGGAATCCGTTAAATGGAGGTTAGAGTGTATAATGACAGTGGTATAATTGTTTACTCAGAAAACGAAATTAGAGGCATGGAAGGAGCATTATGAAAGACCCCTTGCCGTTGCCCTTGCCCTTGCCCTTGGCCTGCCTCCTGACGGCCGCCTGGACCCTCCTGGCCCTCTCGAACCGCCAGTGGGGGGGGCTCTAACGAGGGTCACCTTACCCACCCGTCTTGGACGCCCAGTTACAACCCCACGCCAGGGAGCTGACACTTCTGCGTGAGAATCGAATGGAGGTGGTGATGGTGTTGGTGTGTGGTAGGGCACTCGTCTAGGAGTTCCGGTGGGGGTGTAGGGTAGTGAACCCGGTGATGGTGGGGTGTAGTCTGGTGATGGTGCTGGTGGTGGTGTGGTGATGCGAGGGTCTCCCCTGGCCGCTGCGGCGGCGTCTTCCCGGGCTGCCATAACTGGGAAGAGACGCCTCGCAACCATCCGACGTCTTTCCACTTCCCTTGGTGGGGTGTCGGGAACCTCCTCTTCCTCTTCCTCTTCACTAGATGGTGGTGCGGCATGTCTCCTGCGAAGCCCATAAAATTATTTGGGCTTTACAGCTTTGAGAGGTGAGGGCTTCCGTGGTGGTGGTGATGGGAGGCGGCGAGGAGGGAAAGCATGAACGTGGCCTCTCACACTCGCGGCCGTAGGGGTAGGCTGGCTGTGGTGTAGGGGAATGTCCAGGAACGCCATAGGGTCGTCTACTTCTTCCTGTAGCTCGACCTGTTCCCCACTTGCTGGAGAGTCCTCTATATCCCTTGCCCTGGGAGACATGGGGGAATGGTAATTTCTAGCCTCCCTCTCCCTCATTTGTTCAAAACTGAGAGGGAGTTCTTGTATAGGGATGTAAGGTGCCTCCTGATTCATAGCGGCATATTCCTCCCTACTCGGGAAATATTCCTCTTCTGAATCATCGAGGCATGAGGATTCGGTGTCAGAGTCTTCCTCGTCACTTTGTAATAGGATTTCGTGGGCTTCATCAATGGTAAGGCCCTTAGCACGGGATGGGTTACGGCGTGGAGGTTGTTGGGACATGGTGATCACTCGCGGAAGACAACGGGTATACTGAATGTCCTTTGTCACGCACTAGGTCAAGCCCAGAGCATCCTTTGGTCTTATCATATCTACCAGCCAACGAACTTTTCACTACAAATTTCAAGGCAATATGACATAGGACAAGACATTATAAGGTCTAAAGTCGCGTGACTAAGGAATGTCACACCTACAGAAATATAGATTAGTCTATCATATACACAACTCATCCAGGTACTTCCTACCATATGCACGTAGTAAATAAGGTCCAAAGTCGTTTTGACAGCTGCTCCAAAATCAAAAACATCCTAAGGAATATCCTATACCATTTTTAGACCAAACCACACCATACAACCTGAGTAAATCAAGAAACCAAAATCCTCAAAGTCAAAGACCATCTGGACATGAGAGGCACTCAATTTCTGGCAGCAGCCTCCACGAACCAAGACCACCCACTAAACTACATGGCAACACACCCACAGACACCAAGAAATATCAAAACAACACCCAGCACACGGTATCACACACAATTATTGTCCTCTCTCCCTCCCTGCCCACCCCGAACCAACTTCCAGAAGCACATCCATACTCATATCTCTCGCCAATCCATCCACTCACTCACAGACAACACGCAGCTGCATGCACGACCTCCCGAAATCCATCCTTCCGAATCCTCCCTCCCTCGCGAGGACAGAGTCCACCTGGCCAGGCTGAGATGCGGACACCATCCAGCTCTCCTGAGCTATCAGAAGAGACTGGATGACTCCGTTGTCGACGCCTGCCCGGGATGTAACACAGCACCCCATACCATTAAACACATCATAGAAGACTGCATTTCACACAACCACTTACGCCAACAACACAACCTACACTCAATGAGAGCTCTGTGGGAAAGCCCGATCGTGGCCGTGGCCTTCCTCAGGGACTCGGGGCTGTTCGGCCAGGCAGCTTAGGGAACAACAACAACAACAACAACCTGAGTAAATAAGGTTGAAAGTAACGAGCCAATATCCGCATATAGGATTTTCTCACGCAGCCTGTAGCGGCTAGGCAATACTAGGCATGGTAAGGTACACTCATACAAAGCTCTCATACACCATCCAACTGTGTCTGACACAAATCTCAAGCCAAACCCGACCATACGACCCGAGTAACTAAGGTTCAAAGTCGGAGCGAAAAGGTGGATAATTACGCGCCCCTAATCCATCCCACCATCCAGCCGCTCACCATACCAACTCGTTTTCCCGCCAACCACTGGTTTCCCATATTGTATCGAATACCCTGTATCATTTTTAGGCCAATAGTTACCATACCACCTGAGTAAATCATGTCCAAAGTCGTGTGGCAATATGCGGGTATACATAAATCCGTTTATTATCCATCACCCGCTCAGACTATGTTCATGTACACCAATAATACGTGTAGACAATGACATCCCACGGCTCTGACACAATTTTCAAGCAAAAACAACCAATACGACCCGAGTAAATAAGGTCCAAAGTTGCGGTCAAAAAAGGTGGTTCAGTACATGCCTCTCATCCACCCTGGTTCAGCCGCACGACCCACCAACCCGTTTCGGCCGCCAGTCCCGCCTTTCCAATACCCTAGAGTGTACGCGGTACCATTATTAGCCATTTCCTTACGATACCTGCCGCGTAACTGATTTTAATATGCCGGACGCACGTGATGCGTCGCTGGGAGCTGGTGGTCGAATAGTGCCGTCGCATCACGTGCGTCGCTGGGTCTCACCGGGTTAAGACTAGAAAGTATATCAAAATCTTAACCCAGTTATTAATCTTTAACCTAGATGCAAGTACAGTATGGGTATAGTGCAATCCCTCCTCCCCCCCCCCCCCCCCATAAGGGAAGGACAGGACAGGAGAAGGACAAGAGACAGAAGGAACCCTGCAGGAAGACCCCGAGTGAACCTGCTGGCCCAACGCACTACACTCCACCCTCCATTTAACGGACAAATGCGTGCAAGCACCTGTCCGTTCCTGCTAAATGTCCGTTGCTGCTAAATACTGTCCAGTCCGGATGTAATCCGGAAATTCCTTGAGAAAAATTTGGTGTTGAGTACAGGTGTCCGGATTGTGACATTTAACTGTTATGCATACTTTTTTTTACTGTACCTGAAATAAATCCTGGTAATCCCTTGTGCTACACCCTATTGATAATGCAAAACTATTGAACACACTTAAAAGTGTATATTATTTGGTCTCTATATAATCTGTGAATCATTTCCGATATGATAGAATTAAAGATTTTATTTTCCACCAACTCATAATCAGCAAAAACGACACAAATGTCAATTAAAAACATGTTATAATATTTCCCCATCATTTTGTGTATACCGTGGGAACAAAAAAAAACAAAAATCTATCAAACGTAAATCTCCCGTCTGGGAAGCTCGGCGCATAGACGGAGGGGAGGGTTGAAATATTTTTTTGACTATCTCATTTATTATTTATCTATGTGCTGGAAGGATATTATATTTTTCAATTCCATCACATTAGAAATTATTCAAAGATTACAAAAAGTCCAAATAAGACATAGTTATGTTAATGTATAAGGGATTTAGGTAGATGAATTAGAGAGATAGATAGATAGAAAGAGTGTGTATATCGAGGGAAAAAAACAAAACAAAAAAATCTATCAAACGTAAATCTTCCGTCTCGGAAGCTCCGCGTCTAGACTGAGGGGAGGGTTGAACTATTTTTTTGACTATCTTATTTATTATTTATCTATGTGCTGGAAGGATATTATATTTTTCAATTCCATCACATTAGAAATTATTCAAAGATTACAAAAAGTCCAAATAAGACATACTGTAGTTATGTTAATGTATAAGGGATTTAGGTAGATGAATTAGAGATAGATAAATAGAAAGAGTGTGTATATCGAGGGAAAAAAACAAAACAAAAAATCTATCTAACGTAAATCTTCCGTCTCTGCTGGCACGGAGGGGAGAGTTGAAATATTTTGTTGACTATCTTATTTATTATTTATCTATGTGCTGGAAGGATATTATATTTTTCAATTCCATCATATTAGAAATGATTCAAAGATTACAAAAAGTCCAAATAAGACCTAGTTATGTTAATGTATAAGGGATTTAGGTAGGTGCATTAGAGAGATAAATAGATAGAGCAACGGACTTTGCTCCAACTTTTTTATAGCAACGAACTATGTCCGTTGCTGGGTCCATTGTCCGGCCTACATTTTTTGACCGTTATTGCCGATATCCGTTAAATCGGAATCCGTTAAATGGAGGTTAGAGTGTACAAGGACGCCCCGGTCTGTCCATGGACAACGACAGAGAGGAGGAGACCAACGTGGTGGGGGAAGACCAAAGCCCTGAGTCGGCAAAGTCCGGGCGAGAAAGATCAAGTAAAACCTGAACGTAGCAGTGTACGAACAGACGTCATGAGCTGTGCCCTGAACGTCTGGGTTACTGGCCCGAATAACCCGACACAGGCAAAGCCCCACAGCACAGCGATCAAGCCTCCTACCGGTCGTAGGCACCACCTGTAATGGCAACCCCGACACTGGCCTGGCCGAGGACACATACGTATGCAGGGTTTGAACCGGGCATAACAGACGATGAACCCTACCACGTGTGGAAGCCGATACAGGAAAGGCTAAAAAAACGGGAGTGTCGCATACGGTTGTAGCCACCAAACGAACAGACGGAGCCAAAATAACTGACCCAAGGACGGGAGAAAATCGTAAGCAATGCCGGGTCCTAGACATGGCAGCCATCTCCGAGACTCCTTCACCCTTCGCCAAAGCCAGAAGGAACAGTGTCATGGCACGGAAGTGTCCAGGCGCAGGGTAAATAGTGTAAGAAGGCAGACGAGAGCAGTGCGAGAGCCTCCGCCAGAGACCACTGAGGAGGAATCTGATGCGGGGTTGGCCTAAGCCCAAAGCAGGCCCGCATGAGGAAATCCATGTCCTTGTGAGGAACGACCAACCCTGTGAACGACTCAAACGGTACCCGAATGGCCGACAGGCGGGTACTAAGCGAGGTGCATATGTTGGGACGCGTCTCAAAAATAACCAAATGAGGTAGGGAAACACGAACGCCACCGATGGGAGTGTCCGTGATGTGTTGCTCACCCCATTAGGAAAACTGTGCCAGTGAGAGACGGAAGTCTGCCACTGAAAATGTGTCCAGTGGAGAGGATTTGACAGTCAAAGACCGACTAAACTTCGGCAGCCACCCTGCCTCACAAACATCCACGATGTGAAGGCCAACGAGGTCCCTAGGCCACCAATCGATCCCAAGTGAAAATAGGGGAACAGGACTCGGGCGCCACCGCTACAGCTGAGCGGACCAGGCTTGTGCCGGCCAGATGGAAGTGAACAACCAAACGAAGTCCACGTACCCACTCAGCCTGTGGAGGACTTTTGCACAACAAAAAGGGCGTCGGGAGGCGGAAACACAGCGAATACGGTGTGTTGGAAAGACCATACTACCCGGGTGCTCTGTCTCATCGACAGAGCAACCGCCCATAGGTTGGCAGTCCCGGGTAGGTAGGGTGCACGCAGTGTGACGGCGTAAAGGTGTGCATGGTAAAACAGGTACCCCGCCAGGTCCTGAAGAACGAAAGGACTACGCAGACACCTGACTCTGGGTGACAGGCGCGCTCGTCCTGTCCCAGTCGAGGCCCGCCCACGGCACATCGTGCGACGGTGGAAGGCAACACTCGGGAACGGTGACTAGTAAACCTAACCGAGGGACGAGGAGGAACAAGGAGAGTGTCGTGTACACAGTGTGAGGGAGAGTTCGCGGAAAAGATCCCACCCACCCAGGAAAAATAGGAGCGGAAGACCCTGAAGCAGGGGAGGCAAGGCCTGTCCGACGAGGGTCGTAAAGACACGAGGTGCGACATGGAGACCGAAGGGCAAACCGCCGAACGTGACATAATGAGAGTCCTCAATACGAGGCACGACAGGTCGACCACCGGTCACAACACCCCGCTGTCCGACACGGAGACCAGAAAGACATGTGACAGGAAGCCCCGCTGTCGAGGCGAGACTTCCCGAATAATCCCATCCACGGGCATGGACAGAATAACCTAGGCGACATCTGGGGAGACAGGCCGATGTCATGCAGGTCGTCGGAGTGGAAAACGTGGACCGACACCTCGAGGACAGACCCCGCTGTATTACCCGGCGTGCCCCCGAACGGCGAAACCGAGAGTGGGGACGCAAGAGCCGGTAGGGGCTCCGAGCCTGGCGGCCTCGTCACGAGCCGGTCTGCCGACCTCAACTAAGAGGAAGCGGTTGAGGAGGGTCGTGACACCCCAGGCGGACGGGGAGCGAAGAGCCCCGCAACAGCAAAGAGGGAAGACCCCTGCCATGCAGGGGCAGAAAAGAGCCCCTCCGGAGGGAGCACAGAAAGCAACAGCGACGTGCGGATCTCAGCCGGCGCCAGTGTACAGAAGGAAAACCAGAGAGACTGGCGACAACGCGCAGCCCCATGGAAGGGACACTGAAGGTCGCCGACGGAGTCTACGGCGAGCTGCAGTCGCACTCGCCCGAATTGGTCCCCACCCTTCCCGAGCACCCTAGTCGGTCGGGCCACAAGAAGCCTGAGGGGAAGCCGAGCCAGGTGCAGTCGCTTGAAGAGGGTGGAGAGCATGCGAGCAGTGCGCCAGCAGCGCTTGTGAACCCGTTCCAGGGCACTCTTCTCTGGTGGTGTGAAGGAGCGCGGCCAACGTTCAGAAAGGTAACGTAGGGGCAAAGAACCAGGCCCAAAATGGAGGTGATACCCCGGATGAAGTCATGACGAGGCTCGACACGGAGGAGCAGCCGACCGGAGGGAGTGGTGAAGAACCCATCTCCGACCGAACCCCGAAGGCGATGCCTTCCGTCAGCCACAAGGAACAGTAAAAGATAAACTATGGAATGACACTACTGAAACTCATACGAGGCCGACAAGAGTGGGCGCGTCGACATGTACGTCGTGTCGAGCAAAGGCTGACCAGAACTTGGGAGACCCAGAGGGGAACCCGGAGGACGGGAAGTAAAATTATAGACCCGCCCTCCCAGGAGGAGCCCTGACGTCCATCTCTGGTACCAGGCCATCCAGGGCCAAAAACCCGAAAGTGCCCAAAGGCGTTGAGCTGCACCTGCCAACTCGCAGGCACCGGGTGCACCCCTTGTGCATGTGTAAGAGCTCGCTCCGGGCGGGATGCCACCACGTACCCCCACGATGACGACTTCCCGTAAAGGGAAGGGAAGCGACGTTCGTTAGGGATCGGAAACGTCCTGAGGGACAGAACGTGTACAGGCCGACCAACCAGCCCCAGGCCACACTCAGGGAGCATGACAAAAGAAGTTGATGCTGCCTGGGAGCGAGCGGGAGGATGGACAACCGGAGCAGCAACCACAGGTAGAGCAGGTGATGTAGGCAGGTGGGCCACCAAAAAAGGTGGAAGAGGAGGGACCACGGGTAAAACAGGAGGGATGGCAGTGGAGTGCCCCAACAACACCGCCCAGTACGTAAGCATGCCTGGAGATCGTACAGGGGAAGAGACAGGGCGGCGTGGAACCGGAGACCGTCGGCGATGTGAAGGAGAGCGGCGTCTTCCCTACGTCTCGGCGTCCTCGGAAACAGTAGGGACGTCCGAACGAGGCACCGGGGGAAAGGCGGTCTGGCGCCCGGTAGACAGCAGAGGAAAGGGGAAGCATGGTACGCACCCCTTCGTCTAGGAAGCGCGGAAACCGCTGGAGGTGGTCCTTGACAGAGAGAGCGAAACCCTGATCATGTAGCGCAGAGGCGAGACCTGGCCTCAACAGCGTCCGGGAATGGAGGACGAGACCCAAAGGGCAATATCGACGAGACACGGTCTACACCTCCGAGGGTTAAACCCATCGCGGTTGGAGCATGAGACATGGGTAGGACTCTCCATGTCCAAACGGGCATGGCAGGACGGGAACCCCCATGGTGTGCGCAGGGAGGAAATGACATCCTCACTGCAATCGGAAAGGAAAAATATACCGATGGCCCATGTATGAAGCGCCCCAGGTAGAGCAGGGCAAGAAGGCAGGTGGGCCACAAAGAGTTACCACAGGTAATATAGGAGGGACGGTAGTAGAGCGTCCCAAGAATACCGCCATGTTCAGAAGCATGGTGCGGATGGAGGCAAACCGGTCAGCGGGGGCCCCCTGAGCCTTTGTTGGAGCCACATGGATGGCCTGAACCGGACAGATGAGGCGGAGATTGTCGGCGGGATGGTGAAGGAGAGCGACGACCCACCTCCGTTACGGAGTCCTCGGAAACAGCAAGGACGCCCGAACGAGGCACTTGGAGGAAAGGCGATCTGGCGCCTTGTAGACATCTGACGTGCACACCTATGGCGTACGCCAGGAGGAAGTGACATCCACATCACAATTGGAAAGGAAAAGATACTGATGTCCCATGTATGAAGCACAGGAATTGTGTGCAAGCACAATATTGGTAAAAACCCTTGAATCCTTGATAGGAGAGTACTCCCTTCCCCTGTTGAGGAAAGGGGGGGGGGGGGGGCCTTTGAAAGGAGGGCTATACAGGAGTATAATGCATGGTAGGATGCACCAAAAACTTGAAGAAACTCCTGAAAAAGAACAGGCACAAGGGCAGAAAGGCGCACAAAAACTACACCCTGCAAATGAAGCACCTTTCATGAAAGTGAGTATCCCCTCCCCCCTTGTGCGTGGTGAGGGTTGAAGAGGGACCCCCCATGCGGAGGGTCAGGGAGAGACCAGGAGAACAACCAGCAAGTGCAAAGAACCCTGTGCAAGTCCCCAGAAGGAAGGCATGAAAAGCCGTATAAACGAAGAGGATGAGAAGAATACCCAAAGGGTGAAGGTACTGAAGAGAAGACGCCCAAGGGTACCATCAGAGTAGAGTGGGAGCACAGTCTGATGAAAAGGAGAAGTCCGTGAACTACTGCAACTGAGTCCCTATACAGAGGCAAAGCACCCTAGCACCGACCCAGAGAGGAGTGGACCAGAATGGTCCGCTCCGCTCGGGGGCGGAAATCCGCTCTGGAGCGGAATGTAGGAAGTAGGACGAATGGAGGCTGGTTGGAAATCACCACCCGGTGAGGACACCCGTGGCGAGAGCAGAGCGAAGTATACATACTACACTGGAACCAGAAGAAAAAAAACCTGTGAAGACCCCATGTAGGCCATGGTAAGGCATGCATGTACGTCATTGACAGTAACAAGAAGAAAGCCTGTTTGTAAGCACCATGAAAATCAAGGCCATGGTAAGGCACGCATGTAAGTCATTGTCAGTGACAAGACGAAAGCCTGTTCGGAAGCCCATGAAAAAACACTGAAAGTCGATGAATCCTGAAGAAGGTGAAGGCCAAAGAGTGCCCCCGAAACGGGAGGCCAGGAAGGAGTATCAGTCATGAGGTCATGCACAAAATAAAGATCAGAGATCCCAGAATAGGCTACAGGCACCAGGTCAGGGAGTAGCCTAAAAGCTCTCACTAGGCCTGGAGACAGGAGTCCCTTCCAAAGAAGGAGAGTGCCCCCCCCCCCCCCCCCCCCATGTTCCCCTGGAAGTGAAAGCCGAAGAGAACACTCCAAAAGGAGGATCAGGCAGTCCATAGGTGAACCAGCAACATCCAAAGAGCCCCAAACCCCAGGGCAGAAAAAACCAAGGGGTAGGCTCAACCCCCTGAAGTACTGAAGGAAACCCCACCCCAAAATATAATGGAGACTAATACCTTAAGGCCGGTACCAGTGAAGAGGGCCTGTAGGACAGAAAGCACAGCCAGGGAAACAAGGAGAAGAGCGTAAAAATATGACTTAATGGAAGTGCAGGACTACCAGTCGAAGCCTAAACTGAGTCAAGAGTAGTGCGACTGTAAACGGCAACGTCCGTTCGAGAGCGGAAAAGTACCGACATCGAGCAGGAACGTCCGCGTTCCAAGGCGGGCGGGATCGTCCCAGGGCAGAGTCGTATACGTACTCGCCCGTTCTGGCGCGGGAAGTAGTATGAGACGTCATGAGGGCATGAGCGAAGTCCCGTCCGAGAGAGGAGAGGCCCAGAGGGGCCCCACCTTAAGACGAGGACCCTGGAAAGGTAGCCTGGCAAGTCACAGCAGACGTGGGAGCATATGTGGGTATCAGCCAGTGTGAAAACAGACCTCCGACATAGAACGGAAAGGCCCGTTCTAGAACGGAGGGGCCCAGTGAGACCATGGGACCGGAAATGAAAGGTCCGACCTAGAGCGGGGAGTTCCCGGCCCAGGGCGGAAACCCATCGGTACGTGTCGGAGAGGTCTGCGGCACCCATGAAGGTGGAAGGCCAGTAAAATAAAAGTCCCTTCCAAAAGCGGAGGGGCCCAAAGGTAACCCTCCTCAAGTCACAACAGGCGCGGGAGAGCCTGTGGGTAATCAAAGCACGACCGTAAAGAGGGGCAGTAGACAGAAGAAAAACTGTCAGACAAAAACTCATCAGAATGGGCTACATTCGCGGTTTTGTGGGACTGTAACCAGGGAGACAGAGCACTGGGGCCGTCAATTAAAAGTTGAGCATAAGCCAGATTGAGGTTGCCACAGTGTTGAAAGCCAAACGCTCCCCCTAGGCTAGGCAAAAACGAAAGTGAGCCTAATCGGTTCTTAAGCCAGGAATGTATGAAATTACAGGGCGCCACCAGGTACTGTACCCTTGATGAGGGACACAATCAATACCGTAGGAGGGGCAGTAGACAGAACAAAAACTGTCAGACAAGAACTCATCAGAACGGACTACGTTCGCGGTTTTGTTGGACTGTATCCAGGAAGACAGAGCACTGGGGCCGTCAATCAAAAGTGAGCAGTCTAAGCCAGAGTGAGAGTGCCACAGTGTTGAAATCCAAACGCCCCCCCCCCCCCCCCCAGGCTAGGCCAAAACGGAAGTTAGCCTAGTCGGTACCAGAGCCAGTAATATATGAAATTTCAGGAAGTCACCAGTTACTGTAGTACCCTTGATGAGGGGAAGTAACAAGTGACCGAAGCGTCAGGTAGACAGAGCACTGGGGCCGCCCAACAATACAGGGGCAGAGTATGCCAGATTGAGGAGGCCGTAGAGTCGGAAACCAAAACGCCCCCCTTTTAAGCTAGGCTAAAAACGGAAGTTAGCCCATCGGTACAGGAGCCATTGGAAATGGCTAGGCTAAAAAACGGAAGTTAGCCTATTCGGTACCTGAGTCAGTAATATATGAAATTACAGGGAGCCACCAGGTACTGTACCCTTGATGAGGGGAAGCAACAAGTGACCGAAGCGTCAGGAAGACAGAGCACTGGGGCCGCCCAACAATACAGGGGCAGATTATGCCAGATTGAGGAGGCCGCAGAGTCGTAAACAAAAACGCCCCCCTTCGAGGCTAGGCTAAAAACGAAAGTTAGCCTACATGGTACTTGAGCAAAATTAAGGCAGTGACAAAAAACTTTAATGACAAAAATCTTACTAAAGACAAAACTAAAGCCACCGCAAGTGAAAGAAATACAAAAGGCAAAGCCCAATTGAACGAGTGGCGACGCATGCGCAGATGGCAAAAAAATGAAGTAACCTCCAGTTTCGACGATACACTCCAAGAAAAACACATTTGAGCCCATTTTTAGCGTGCCTACAGCACGGATCATCTGTCTGGAACCACAGGTACCTTAAATAAGACCCACAACTCCCCCAAAGGGGAGGTGACAGGCGTGGTAGGCACAAAAACAGAGCACCAGAAAAAAGCGTGTTGTCAGTGAGTGTAGCGCGAAAAGGATAATCTAATGAACCCGGTCGGGTTGTGCGGTGGACCCGTGACAACGGCTTAAGGAGCCAGATAGGATGGACAATGTTCTGCAATTTTCTCTTTTCTTTCTCATCAATATTTTCATTTTCATTTAAAATAGTAGCCTCAAAAGTGTGTACAACGTACCTAGTAGAGAGAGTAAGGTGCTACTCTAGATGTTATCGATTTAATCGCGCTAGTGATTACGATAATTGCCCGCTCCAGAGCGGAACGGAATTATGCGATATATATAGCTCTACGTTAGAGACATAGAGGCTACTACTAAATCAATCATTTGTGGAGTCCCCCGCCGAAGCCATCGTAGGCGGGGGAGGTTCTAAAAATCCTGGAGGTCTACTTCAGATTCTTCCAGGACTTCTTCTGCATTGTCAGTGCTCATGAGGTGAGCAATATCTTTATGCTCGAATTCTTCGACTTCCTCTTCCTCAACAAACTCCTCCTCATTTACAGAAATGCGAGGTTGGTTTGATCGGTATTTGGCGGAATCGCGAATGTCATGAAGGGCACATTTCTGATTACATTCAGGAAAATCATAAGGATTAATAATCACTAATGTGGGGTTCTTACTTTTATTGACGTTGTAGGCCTTGTTTTTGTTGTAGATCCTGCGAAGGGGATTCGGGTTGAATCGAGGTCTGCTAGGCTGGTGTTTCCCGGAGTGATAGGCTGGCTTGGAGGTGGTAGGTTGTTGATGTTGGTAGAGGTTGGCCTCTCTAGGGGTTGCAGCATTTTGAGGATGAGTGGTAAATACCTCTTGATTGCGGCAATAGTGTTTGGTTTCGTGGGGTGAACCGCAAGGATTCTCCTGATGGTTATTAAGTCACGTTGGAAACCAACAGGGTCATGTACTGCGAAATACCCACGAACTGCTGAGGGCAACACCGAAACTAGATTCACAAGAATGTGCTGATCTTGTTGAACTCTGGGCAAAGTGGGGAAAGCTGATTTTATTTTTTGTGAAATAGCGGCTAACGTTGCGTCTAAGTCACCTTCATACTTAGTGTCCTGAATACAGGCGTGCGCGACGAAGATGCCCAAAGGGGGTTTTATAGCCTCAATGACTATGGGCCTAAACTGGTCCCAAGTAAGTGCAGGGGTTATTTGCGATGCAAGTAGGTGCGTAAGTAGTACGGCGATTTTCTCTTGATCCGTATTGTATGCCAAATCTAACACTGGCTTCACAATGTCCATATACATTTCGATTTCATAGGTCTCCCCATCATATTTAGGAATGGGAATGTGAGAGCGATCTGCTATTTTCGCGATGTTATAATGCTTCTATTGTTTGACAATATGAAATGCAATGAAATCTACTATCCGAATCAAGAACCACTGCTAACCACCAATGTTATGCCCTGATTTTATGCAGGATTAACTATCGGTACAGGTGAGTTCTACGAGACTGGGTTATTGGATTTCATGCAAATACATAAAGGGAATCAATAGAGGACATAATATAATCTCGGGAGATGGTTTGTGATACAGCTTTATTTTCACTTAACACTTATGCAGATTAGTAGGAAACCAATTCACACGAAAGAGTATGGATAAGAGTGGGCATTAATGTTGTTGGACTTTTTATAATCTTCAGCACTGTCGCGGGTTTGGATAGAGCGCACTTCCCACTTCTAACTATCAGGTATTCTCTTCTGATATATGGCCTAGAATAGGTTTAAATATTTCACTCGTAACTCAGGCTAGTAATTCTTATGTAATCTTGATAATGTCCTGTGTGACTCACTGGTGATGATGCAAAATTTAGTGATATATATAATTATCTCCAAGAATAAATATGTAAAGGAGATATAAGTAGCTAGCTTCAACTCGTATTATAATCACTTGTCTCAATAACACTTAAGACAGATATCAGTTATGGGCGATCTGGGTTTTATGAACAATCACAAATACTCATTATATTGGATACACTCGGGCCGTAGTCCCAATAGGTAAGACTTTATCACTTCGGCAATATGAAACACTGTAGCGAGAATTATATTATGAGTATGGTCGCCTGGTATTAGTTTCACTGATATATTTTAATAACACATAAGCATAGCAATCACTTTGGTCATCGAATCATATGGATTAAGAGGCACAGGGAAAACACTTAATCATATCATATAGTATCGAGGCACTGATACAATTAAGAATTAAGCACTGTCGAGGTATCTTCTGGTTATCTTGAGGCGCGGTGTTAGGGGTTATCAGCTGCTCCGTGGACCGTTCAATGTGTCCGGTAGTGTGAAGAAGGTTACAGATGGGTTAATGGGTATGGGGTCTTAAATATGGTTCCGTAACTATTTGGAGTACAGTTGGTCACCATATCGAACTAACGCAAGTATTCTGAGCCTGTAGCTGTAAGCAAATACTTGACTATTCTGACCTTTAATTAACCGGTGATGAAGTTCCGTTAAGGTATTCTTGGCTGGGATTTTAAATGTAATGTTTCAGGAAGAGGCCGGATTAACAAGACATCGGACTAATGCAAGATAAGTCTAGTGAAGTAACTTTTCTTGACTGTCGCTAATCTTTAAAAGAGGTTCAAGGAACTCGGGCGGTGTTTAAACCTTTTAGTTACCAATCCTGGATGGGAGGCCACAGTCAATTAATACCAAGGACTTACAGTATGTGTGCAAAGTGCTCAATTAAGAGTATCTCGCATTATCACTTCTAACACAAAAGATCTTTCTGTCCTAGATCTATGTGAGTCAAGTGATTAGTATAATCTAACTAGTAAAGATACCGGTAGGAAGGGATTCCTGCTACTACCAATATTTTGACTATAATAGAAAACATACTAATATGGATAACTATTAGATTCTGGGATGCCAGAAGTAATGGGTTATACATATGTAGTTACTGTCGCACTCTATAACTGGTTATAAACTAAAGTAGCAGAGGGCATACCACTATTAGCTAGTAATACAGTTAATGTATATATATAATTAGATTATCTATGTTTCCAATATTACCTAACAGGATGCCGTAAGTAATAGAGAATTCACAAAAGGTTTAGCTATAGCTCAAAGATAGATTAAAGACTACGGGATGCCGTTTATCAGTAACTGTTCTTGAGGTTGGGAGTATAACTAGTCTTTCTACAGAGCGGGAGGCCGCTGATTGAAAGCTAATTTGTAACTGCCGAGTTTGGTCCTTGCAGAAGCATTTATAGGGTTGGTCAGGGAGGTGGTGGTGAACTGTGGTACTAGTGGATGTCAGAGTTATGAAGGGGTTTATTTATTCTAGTAAATTTACTGGGGACATTGGGGGGGGTCTGAGTACTTTCAACATATGAGTCGTTATCAGAGGTGTGGTTCTTAGTTGTTTAGTTTTTAATAAGAGCTATTAGTATCTTCTGGGAGAGATGTATATACTCAAGGATGGTACTACTTTTTTTGCGCTGGGCAGGTCAGTCTTGACGGTATTGTCGGCGTTACACAATGGTATTATTTCACTTCTTAGCTGGTAAGCTATTATGAGTGCAGGTTGTGGTTTTATGTATGGTCTTGGATATTGCTAATGTCAAGGAAGTATAGCAGAGTTAGATCAACAAGGGGGGTATGCATACAAAGATAAAAGTTCACCTGTTGGTTGGCAAGAATGGTGGCGGGGTCGACGTCTGGGTCAAGGGTTATTGCTACACGTGGCTGGCGTGTGTACTTGGGGGGGTTGGGGGGTCCCTTGTGGTATGGGGGTGGCCGCACCCTAGTAATATGGGGCATCGAGTTCTCTAGGCTAACTCGGTCTAGTAAATGAATCTATTTTTGATCTATGGATGCTCCTAGTTGAGGTTAATAGGATTTTCTGCCTAGTACTGTTGAGAGGGACTAGGGTTGGTGGTGGGGGTTGATTTCCTTCAGTGTCAAGGTCAAGGGGGAAGCAGTCTTCTTAGGGGGTCAAGAGGTTGTTGTGCTAGCCTCGCACGGCCCGTCATTCTCGGGTCGGGGTTAGATGGTAGGTGGGGTTGTCATTGCTAGTGGATAGCATGCTATTGACAAGCATAGTATGGCAAGGTGATACAAGGGTGTTGGGACCTTGAGCAATCATTTATAATAGGAAAAATAATGCAGGGAAGGGGGCTCTTAGGTTGGACTGAGGGAACCTCGAGCGAGGCTATCTGGGGCATGTCGCTGGTGCTTTTGAGGGAAGGTCGAAAGTGACCTTTATGAACTGTAATGGTATATTGAGCATAGGTTATATTTGTAAACATGTTTATGGGGGAATTTGTCTCTCTTTACTTATTCTATCAGAGTGAGTGCTGTAGATTGTTCTGGGAGGTTGATTATTTCTGAGGGGGTATAAGTATGCCTGGTGGCAAGGTTACTGTTGTAGTTTGGTTTGATTTCTGAAGTACAGACATAGGGGTGAGATTCCTCTATTCATGGAACAGGGACAGGTGTGTGGGTTGTCTTGAGTTTTATGGGAGAAGGGGATACAGGGTGATCAAAAAGGAAGGAGTGTACATGGGTGTATGGGTAATAGGCTGATCAATCAGGTGATCAATAATAAACGTGCATGGTGGAGGTAGGCCTATTCCTTTTCCTCATCTCTCGGAGATGTGGTTATTGTAGAGTCTCTTAATTTACAAGCTCTTTACTTTGTTACTTTGATATTCTATATTTATTCTCTTGTTCTTTTGGGGTTTATATTATATCTTCAAGACGGGTATGGTTGCATAGTGTTTATTTATGCTATGTATCTTATATTCGAGACAGGTTATGATTGCATAGTATTTATTTACATTATGTATATACATTTAGGGTAGGTTATTTGTGCAGGTTTTAAAAGGGTTGGGAGAATAGTACTTTTGGGCTGTGGGTTTTCTGCCTTTTGTTTTCTGTCTGGTTGGTGGGACTTCCTGGAGTGATAGGCGCGACCCTTCGGTGTCCCTTTGAGGGGTGAGGTCCTAACCTTGACCCGGTGACAGGCGCGGTTGGTTTGTTGACTCTCGGGTGTCGTATTTCTTTCTTCTTCCTCTGCTTCTTGTCCTTCGGTCCTTCCTCCGTGGGTACTTTTTTCTCGTTTGTGGGAGTTCTTTTCTCTCTGGGTGTTGGTGTCTCTGTTGTAGGGATGTGTTCTTTTTGGGGTATTTTACTTTGAAAGTCTTATTATACTCTTAAGTAAGTTGAGGAGCTCATTTAATCAAGGTAAGGTTATTGTTGTGACAAAAGTACGTTGACCCCAGAGTCCTACAGCAGGACCCTACCTACTCAAGGTGCGTTCATTCCCCTATATAGACGCTCGCCTCGGGCGGCAGTGAGGGGAGATATTCAGTTTAAGCTTTCCTTTGGTGTTGTGTTTAGATAAAACCTTCTGTTGAAGATGAGTTGAAATGAATTGTGAAGTATTTAATTAAGATAATTTTTGAGACCATATTTAAGCCCAGTTTCATATATTTAATTACAAAATTATACGATGCCCTTTGTCCTGGTCGAAGGTGAAATTATTCACTCCGTCTGATAATTGATAATTTAGATTTCGAATTCCATACTATTTTTCCGGTCAACCTTATTATGTATAAGATAATAATATGTTAATTGCATTATTTTAGTGTAGTATTATTACAGCAATGATATACCATATGTAACTTAATGTAAGCCCACATTCCTTTGCAAGTAGGGTATTATATAGGCCTACACTCCGTTTTCTATTTTGAACCATTTTCTTTATATATTTTTGAGGGTCAACTATGTAAATTATATCTGTATCCCCAACCTTCCGTTTTCTATTTGGATATTTTTTTCTTTTTATATTTTTGAGGGTCAACTAAGTAAATTATATCTGTAACCCAGTAATTTACATACTCATTTAATGTCTCCTAATTGATACATTTGACCACGTTTGTAATGTTATTATGACTTAGATATATAATTGTGTCAGTTTTATCAATGGTAGTGATAATACCAGGTCCCAGGTCAGGAGCGAAGTCCTGGGAGAAGTACCAGGTGCAGATCGAGAGTCCTGTGTCCACCCCAGTGGGCATGACCTAGTGGCTGTACTGAGACAGAATGCTGTTGGTGTTATTGAGTATTGAGCTAACCTTCACCCCCTTGTGAGCTGTTGTACGCCTTATGAACCTAGTGACTGAAGTGTGTGTTTACTAGGGTAGTGGCCTTGGGGTCACCTGTTGAAGGGTTTTAGTTAACTTTGATGTGGTGATAAGAAGTAGTTCATTGTGCCAATAACACCGATATATCCGTGGTTGACTAAAGTAATAATCCTATTGATTTGTGTATCACAGTGAAAAGTGTATTTTAATTTACAGTGTTTTAATAGTTAAGTAATGCCAAACGGTATATTGTTTTTATTTCTCCCGTGTAATTTAGACAATTTGTATTCATGCACCTGTATTTCTTTGCATGCAATGGCCATTAAGCTACCAGAGTAATACATTGGACCAATCTTTATTAATTAAGGAAGAAACATAATAATGGAATGAACAGGAAATACATAAGGAGGGGGTAACAGCAAAGTCCATGGAACATTATAAAAGAAAAGCAAAGACAACGAAAACACCCCCTTACAGTGATGTATAGCCTACAGCGGTGGGATAATTCTGGGAAGGTTGGGTTTAATTAGGGACAACGTTAATTTTTTTTTCCCGGGATTATCCGTATCCTTTACTCCAAGTGCTGTACATATTTCTTCTCTCACGCTACCACATTTCAGAAAAGAAATATTGGAAATTTTGTAAGTGTTTATGTTTTGTCGTTTCAGTTGATGTTACTACTTTATATTTGTGTAAGTTCGGAATGGGTTTGTCTTGTAAAATGTCTATAAATGAAGGAAACCATTCCCTCCACATCCACGTGGGTGAAGAAGGTGGCGCTTGGAGTGACAATTCTCTCACCACCCACATTTTTGAAGGAGAGGTGATCGATGGCAGGAATGGTTAGTGGAACAGTGCTGAGGAAATGGAGAAGTGGAGTAGAGGAGTAGAAACTAGAACCTTGTGATCACAGGAAGCCCCGTAGACTGGATGAGTAATGTTTAAAAGGGTTAGAGCCTTATTTTGTAG
>JBAKBP010031763.1:0-24037 GCA_037953745.1 Lithodes maja
AAACCTTCATAATGGCAGCAGCAATGACAAACCTTCATAATAACAATACAACAAACTATCAAAACAACCCCCTTTATAGACGTTTCACCCCAGCTAGTGTGAGAAGTGTTGGGTGTGTGTTGTTGTGTTGTTGTACGTCAGTGAGTTACATAAGGTTGTCTTAAAGGGGCAGGAGGGGACCGGCTACCCTGGCACGGCACACTTACCAGGTTAAGGGGAGGTGGGCCGGGTTTATTGCAGTATTTATATATGTTTTTATGATTTATTTTATTTCCTCCACCAAGCTTAATAAAACACCACCCAAGACCCTACTGCAAGACAAATGTGTACAATTTTCGATATAACATTTTCCCGGCCAAAGGCCGGTTCCTCTTAAATTGCAGGCACGCTGTCGCTCGCCAGGAAAAAAAAAAAAAAAAAAAAAAGACACCTTAATGGCACGACAAGTCTTAATATTGACAAAAAAATGCGGCGAAGGTCTTAAAATCCTCAAACTAATGAGCCGAACGTCTTAAAATCTGAAAACTAATGGAGTGAAACTTGAGGAAGAAGGTGGGCCAGAAGAACCAACCACCCCCCTTAAACAAAGGACGAGATGGTTCAAAGGAATAATGCTGATCCTCCATATTACGTAAGCTGATCTTAACCCCTTCAGTACCGGAGACGTCCGTTTTAGCATATTCTGGCAACTATTACACGATGTTACATTTTATTCAGCTTAGAAAGGACCTCTAGCAATAATAAGGCTTCAAGCTATCTAAACCAACCCTCTTAACCACCACACATTATTCTTAACCCTTTGAAGATCTGACGCGTTTTAGTAGTTTTATTTTGGCTATCATTAGACGATTTTATGCAGCTTAGGAAGGACCTGTGGGTGTTAAAAGGGTAAATAGTATCTCAATCAACCCTCTGACTTCCATATACCCTTCCTAATCTGAATAAAATCTTCTATTAATAGCCAGAAGAAGAAAAAAAGTGAGTCATCGATCCTCAGAGGGTTAAGCTGCATGATATCTACTAAAACGTTAAATCAATAAATTAAATCATTCCTAATGGTTCAGGAACATTTCATAGCGGGGTCGGGCCGTAGAGATATGTGCCCTACAAAATTTTTTTTTCTTGCACTTAAACTTTAGGCTATTCAGTGTGCAGTTGGGTTTGAGTACATGATTAGATTGATATCCAGTCTTCGATAAATGGATAGAAAAACGTAGTCATGTACTTAACCTTTAACTGTCTTGATGGTGTAATGGTTTGTGTTTAAGATCTGTATGTGGTAACCCAGGTTCGAATCATGGGTGGATCACATGCTTTCATTTATTTAATTGTGAGGTGTTTGGTGTTGGGAGCAAAATTAATCAATTGGAGTAAAATATAACGCACGTCGCTGGTACTCAAAAGGTTAAAACAGATGACTATTATCAACTGCACTATATTACTGCTTCTAACTAACTTAACCTTGTCAGCAGGCGAGGACCAGATTTTGTCTTTTATTTTGGCTATCATTAGACGATTTTGTTCAAATTAGGAGGGAATTTGGGAAATGTTTACCCTTTGGATTCCTAGAGATCCTTCCTAAACTGCAAAAAATCGCCCAACAATAGCCAGAAGCAAATAAAGATACGCGTCATTGTATCTAGAAGGGGTTAATCTGGCCCCCCTTCTTTCTCAGTTTAGTCCCATTTGTTTTCAGATTTCAAGAGGGTCGCCCCATTAGCTTGGCGATTGTAAGATCTTTTCGCCCCATTAGCTTGGCGATTGTAAGATCTTTTTGCCCCATTTCTTTGTCAAAAATATGACCTTCGTACAATTTATGTGTCAATTTTTTTCCTGGCGAGCGATAGCGAGTCTGTAATATAGTACTAACCGGCCTCCGGCCGGGACATATTTCTATCGAAAAATTTACAACTATATCTTGAAGAGGGGTCTTTGGGTGATTTTGTATAGGTTGATGGAGGTTGATGGAGGTCTAGGGTGGAAACTAAATATATAGTAAAAAGATATATATATAATTATAAAAACAAATCACTACACCCTTAACATTGCCTATCACAAGTTAGATATTATACCTTACCTTATCCTATAGTTGACTAGTATTATACCTTACCTTATCCTATAGTTGACTAGTATTATACCTTACCTTATCCTATAGTTGACTAGTATTATACCTTACCTTATCCTATAGTTGACTAGTATTATACCTTACCTTATCCTATAGTTGACTAGTATTATACCTTACCTTATCCTATAGTTGACTAGTATTATACCTTACCTTATCCTATAGTTGACTAGTATTATACCTTACCTTATCCTATAGTTGACTAGTATTATACCTTACCTTATCCTATAGTTGACTAGTATTATACCTTACCTTATCCTATAGTTGACTAGTATTATACCTTACCTTATCCTATAGTTGACTAGTATTATACCTTACCTTATCCTATAGTTGACTAGTATTATACCTTACCTTATCCTATAGTTGACTAGTATTATACCTTACCTTATCCTATAGTTGACTAGTATTATACCTTACCTTATCCTATAGTTGACTAGTATTTATA
The DNA here is from genome assembly GCA_037953745.1 of Lithodes maja. Taxonomy (NCBI): domain Eukaryota; kingdom Metazoa; phylum Arthropoda; class Malacostraca; order Decapoda; family Lithodidae; genus Lithodes; species Lithodes maja. The sequence continues at coordinate 2,568 of JBAKBP010031763.1, forward strand.
CCTTGGCCAATACTCTAGGTCAAAACTTTACCTAGGACCTTGGTTAAGTGACAGGCACTACTTTTAAAGGGGGATAGTTCACTTTTTGCTAGATTGTTTTAAATGTATTTATTATACCGGTAGTTTACTCCCTCGACCTCCAAAAAAGAAATAACAATAATAATATAAAACAGGAACCCCCTTCAATATATGCCACAAGGGAGGGGTTAGGGTAGTATCTAGCTAAATTTGGGCGATTGTATGCAGTTTAAGAAGGATGGATGGTAGCTAAAAGGGTTATTAGAGATATAATGTAGCCTTCAATTGGTAGACGTCCTTCCTAGGCTCAATACAATCATCTAATAGTTGCCAGATTATAATGAAAAGAAAGTCATTGGTATTCAATGGGTGGGTCAACCTCTATCAAACTTAAGGGGGCCCACCTAGCTTTTTTTTTCTCTCTTTATCTCCCTCTCTCTTTGGCTTATATCCATGCGGCTCCATTCAGCCCACTAATTTCAGACGTTAACCACCATCCAGGTGTCAATATTTTCCTGGAGAGCGGGAGCGAGCCAGCATATATATATATTTTTGTTTTACATCAAGCTAAATTTGTACATTTTTTCGTTAGAAAAATTTCTCCGGCGAAGCCGGATTTCTCCATACAATGCTGGCGAGCGAGAAATAGACACCTGGATGGGGATAAATGTCTTAAAACAGTTGGCTGAATGGAGCCAAATGGATACAAGTCAGAGAAAGAGAGAAAAGGAGAGAACGATAAAAATAGCAGGTGACCCCCCTTAAGCACACACACACACACACACACACACACACACACACACCTATAAGAACCCCCTTCGAGATAAATTTGTGATTTTTGTTATCGGTATAAATATGTTCCAGCCAGTGTCCCCAGCACTATGTCGCTATTTTTTTCTATTTTCTGTTTAACCCATACTGTACCGGCGACGTCTTTTATATTATATTCTAGCTATATTCAGACGATTTCGTGCTGCTTAAGAAGGATCTGTGGCAGTAAAAATGGTTAAGTGAGATAGTTCGAAACCTGTTTATTGCTGGAGGCCCTTTATATACTGACTAATATAGTTTAATAGTAGCCAGAATAAAGTTGCAAGGACGTCGCCGGTACAGAATGGGTTAAAAAGAAAAGAAAACAAAAAAGCGACATCGTGCTGGAGACACTGGCTGGGACATATTTCTATCTATCTCTATCTATCTATTGCCTGACGCCGTGATCCCCGAAGGGGTGGCCACGAACGAACCGTCCCTATGCACCTCTGTCCCCAGTCCGTCGACGCCCCTCCCCCCAACCAGCACCGCCTTCGTTCATATACTTCCTCACTCCATCCTTCCACCTCTCTATCGGTCTACCTCTCCCTCTCTGTCCCTCCACCTCGCTCTCGTACACCCTCTTAGTCATTCTTTCGCTTTCCATACGTTCCATATGGCCGAACCATCTCAAGTTGTTCCTTTTCACACTTTCCAGCACATCTACCTCCACACCACACCTCCTTCTTACTTCCTCATTAGTCTGTCTATCCCTCCATGTAACTCCGCACGCACTTCTTAAGTAATTAATTTCCACTGCTCTCACTCTTGGTCTGAGTCTCTCAACCAACGTCCATGCTTCGCTTCCGTAAGTCAGTGTCGGGATTACCACACTGTCATGCAAGGACTTCTTCACTTCCATACTGACCACCCTATATCTTGTTACTGCTTTCAGCGTTCCTACAACCCTCTTCCCCTGTTGTACCCTCTCCCGCACTTCCTCATCCATAGTCCCATCTTTACTCAACACACTGCCCAGATACTTAAAAGAGTTGACAATCTCCATAGCCTGACCGTTCAGCTTCACCTCACACTCTGTGACTTCACCCCTTTCGAAGACCATAACCTTGCTCTTCCCTGCATTTACCTTCAAATTCTGTTTTTCGCACACTGTTCCAAACTCATTTACCAGACCCTGCAACTCTCATTCATTATCACTCATCAGAACTGTATCATCCGCAAACAGCAGTATAGGTAGCTTCCACTCAATTCCCTCCCTTTTCAGCGATACACCAACATCCACTGCTCTTGATAGTATTTCTTTCATGACTCCATCCATATATACAGTAAACAACCACGGGGACATCACACACCCCTGTTTCAAACCAACATTCAGGTCAAAGAACTCGCTCTGCTCACTCTCCACACGTACTGCCGCCTTTGCACCCTCATACATGCTCTTCACTGCTTTCAGCAACTTGCCATCTACTCCGTATATTCTAAGTACTTTCCGTCGAAGTCGGAACCTTCTCTATCCACTCTGTGGATAGCCTGTGACCTTCTCCAAGTCCATAAAGGCAACATACACCTTTTTTTCTTCTCCAGATATTTCTCCACAACACAATTCAGGGTAAAAATCTGATCTACACATCCTCTTCCCTTCCTAAAACCTCCCTGCTCATCGCCTATCCATTTCTCCATTCTCACTCTAACTCTCTCAATCACTACCCTACTCTATACCTTCCTTACTACGCTTGGAAGACATATTCCTCGGTGGTTACCACACACTCCTCTTTCCAATTTGCCCTTATATAGGGGGACTATTATGCCAGTCTTCCGGTGCACTTCCCTTCTCCCATGCTAGTTTGCACATTTTCCATACCCATTCGATCACTATCTCACCACCATACCTCAACATTTCCCCACACACTCCATCTGTTCCTGGTGCTTTCCCCAACTTCACTCTTTTCATGGCTTCCCACACTTCAGATCTCCTGATCCCTACCTCCTCCTCCTCCTCCACTACTTCTCCCTCCCAACATTTCTACGGATACAAAAATCACAAATTTATCTCGAAGGGGGTTCATATAATAATAATAATAATAATAATAATTAACGGTTTATTCACAAAAGCAGCCCAAAGGCTGAAAATATACAAGGAAGTTGATACATAGTTAAAATTAAAATTAAAATTAAAATTAAAATTGACACAAGAGCTAACAGGCTAATTTACAATGAAAAATATGTATATAATTTATTGATTGTTTAAGACCTTAATTATTGAAGGAATGGCGCTGTTCTTGTAGCGGTCAGTCCGTGGTGCTCTTACGGGGACAATACGGTTGAAGTGGCGAACAGCGCGTAGAAGAGGAGGGGCGTCGGGCGGTAGTAGGTGCTGGTGTCTGGGGTTGTTTAGTAGTTTGCTGGAGAACTGCTGAAGGTGTTGTTCGTAGAGGTTAGATATGGCGAGGACGTTAATTAGGTTACATGCATCTTGGTAAGTGGTGTAGTTGGCCCCTAACATTATTCTGAGTGCTCTCTTCTGAATTTTTTCTAATTTATTTCTTTGGGTTAAGTTGAGAGAGGATGACCAAACGGGTGAAGCATAGCAGAGTTTGGGTAATATAAAATATTTGTATAAAAGTAGCATGTCATCTCTGGGAACCCCTAGTTGTTTCAGGGTGCGTAACATGTGTAGCCGATAAGAAGAAGCACTAGCTATGGTGTTAACATGTTTATCCCAGAGTAGTTTTTGCTGAAGGAAAACACCAAGTAATTTAGTGGACTGAACTATCTCGAGGGTGTGATTGCCAAGCTTGAGGGAGGGTGGAGGGATGGGTTTAGAAGCAACATTGAAGTTCATGACTAGTGTTTTGTTAAGGTTAATAGTGACATCATTATCTTGTGTCCAGGTCAGTAGGGCATCTAGGTTGGCTTGGAGAATGCTGTAGTCTGGAGAAGCGTTGCTGATGGAAGAGGCTAGTGTGGAATCGTCAACATATTTCCATTTGAGTTCTGCGTCTTGAAGGGCGTTATTGCTGAGTATTAAATAACCGAGGGGCCCCATTCGTGTCCCTTGAGGCAAACCGCAAGTAAGTGTTTGTGAACTGGAGATACTGCCTAGAAAGCGGACGGATTGTTGACGGTCGTTGAGGAAGTCCGCCAACCAGGAGGTAAGACATTCCCTGAGGCCAAGTTGTAGTGCTTTCTTAATTATAATGGTGTGGTTCACTAGATCGAAGGCTTTTTTGAAATCTATGAATACTGCTGTTACTGACGTGTTTCGGCGGTCTAAATTTTTATGAATGAAGTCAAGAAAACTGATGAGGTAGTGTGAGGTGGATGAGGATTTAATATTTCCATACTGGCACGAGTCTAATTTATTGTATATATCTTTGTAAGCCAATTCAGCTACAAAACTTTCACAAATAAGGCTAGGAATAGGTGTAATAGCTATGGGCCGTAGTTCATTAAGAGATTGAGGGTTTGAAGATTTAGGGATTGGAGTGACATAGGAATGCTTCCAATCTTTAGGACATTTGGATTGTTGTAAGGAAGCATTAATTATGGATGTGAGAGGTAAGGAAAGTTCAGGAGCAAATTCTTTGTATAAGCGGATAGGAAGATCGAGTGGAGTGGAGGAGCGTTTAGGTTTGAGAATCTGTAAACGACGGCAAACTTCGTACTCTAATACGATAGGTAGGAGGGAGGCGGCAGGGAGGTATGCTGGGAGCTGGTCATGAGAGAGCTTGGGAAGTTGTTGACATATAGAGGCAAAATGATTATTTATTGTCTCGGCTGCTTCATTACTGGTGAGATGGTTGACACACGGGAAGGTAGAGGGTCGGTTCTTAAGGCCACAACTTCCTGGACTTCCTGATCGTTCACCGTACTGTGCGGACATATCAGCCTGGCGCTCCTGGCAGCCTAGACCAGCTGTTGGTCTTCACCTTTTTCTTCATTTCCTCCTCTACTACTGACACAGAAGCTCAACATGGAACTATAACATCTTGGACTACTAAATCCTTCAATATGCTGCAGAAATTACTACTTTTGGTCGCTGTTGCCGTTAGTGGTTTGTCAGTGTGCTGCCTGCGGACCAAGCCCTCGCCATCGTCTTACCAGCTTGAGTGGAGTGAAGCACCGAACCCCTGGACCCGCCACCGAGTCACTATGCCCCGACTAAAATACACCAGGAAAAACTTATTTCTACTGAAAAAAGGTAACGGATACCCTGCACCCTGTATTATAGAAAAACTTAAACATTTGAAAATATTTCACGCCCGTGGCAACAAAAGGGGGCGAAATTTTCCTCGTAATATAAGTGTTGTGAAGACCAAAAGAAAAATGAATAAACCAGTGACTATAAAACCGTACAGACATTTTGAAATACCCAGGATTTGGTATAGTCTTCCTTCCCTCCTGCTATCCAATGTTACTTCACTAACAAATAAAATTGATGAACTTACAACAGTGATACATAATTGCTCACCCGGCATCGTGGCCATAACTGAAGCCTGGCAAATAATACCAGAAACTATCCATATTGAAAACTACCGCCTTTTCTGTCACCTGCGAACTGAAAAACGTGGTGGTGGTGTGGCCCTATTCTGCCGCAGTGAACTTTGCCCATTTCCCCTACCCATTAACTCTCCCAGACATATGTGAACCAAAAACACATATGACGCGATCGCGTCATATGGACTTATTATATTGCTAGAAAATAAGTTTATGACGCAATTGAGCCGGTTTTTTGGCTGGTAAGTCCGATAAGTTAGATGTACATGTGGAAAAATCTAGCAACCCCCTAGCGTCCCTGTGAGGGCCCCGCGGTGGTAGACAGAGTCAGTTTCTTCCCATCAGCCAGCCTAGTAGGTGGGTGTGTGCTGCCCTTTAAACCAAGGGGCCTCCATTTTGCCCAGCCTGGCTGGTATTACCGCCCTAATATAACCCAAACGAAGTGCTATATCGTTGGGTTATCGATGGATTATTGTGTTATTCTTATTTAGGGTATAAAAACCATGTTAGTGAAGTGTTTTGCTAGTCTGGTGTACGTGACCAAGGTGGGCTCCACGAGGGGCCATGGTTTCGCTTGTTTGTGGATCACTTTCATACCATATTGAGTCAATTATATTGCTATTTATCACTTGAAGTAGTGTATTTTACTTGTATAAGTGTTTATAGTGAAAACACTTTTATTACTGGTCGAGCGTTCTCTGGTGGAGGCTACGTGACCAAGGTGGTGGAGCCCACGAGGGGCCATGCTTTTTGCCAAACGTTTTGCTTGTTTGTGGAACACTTTCATATAAATATCAGTCAATTATATTGCTATTTATCCGTTCAAGTAGTGTATCTTACCTTGTATTAGTGTTTCTTAGTGAAAAAACTTTCATTACTGGTCGAGCATATGTCGCCATGCTCCCTCAGCCCTGTGCATTTTTGCTCGATAATTTAGTGGTGGAAAGTGCTTGCATTTTTGCTCGATAATTTATTGGTGGAAAGTGCTTGGGAGGTAAGTTTTTTATGGGCAAAAGCACTCTACATATACGGCTTGGTGGCCACGAGGGAATCTCAGCAGTGTGAGTAAGTACAGTCAACATTTTTGGTGGTGGTGGTGGTGGTGGTGGTCAGGGGCGTAACTGGCTCCCAAAAGTTGGGGGGGATAATGTAGTGGCAGGCGAGCGAAGCGAGCTGTTCAGCTGGGGGGTCTGGGGGGACGCTGTGAGCCCCCCCCCGAAATTTTTTGAAATTTGAGCTCATTTTAGGAGCATTGTGAGGGCTATTTGGAGTGGTAAACTTAATAATATGGGTGGTTTAACAATAAGCATCTGAAAGCAATTATGTGACATATGCATGGATGCCATGAAATATTTGGTTACATGCTTACCCTAGAATTATAGAACTTTGACTCAATAGTGGTAATGATGATGATGGTGATGATATAAAATAAATGCTATACTATCCACCTGGAGCATTAATTGTACAGTATATATATGAGAGAGAGTCCCATTTCTAGAGTAGTTTTGAGGTAAATTTTCAGTCCCCTAACTTCCTTACAATGCATCAAACTACTACAAAATGCCACATTCCTGCTTATATAATGCCTGTGCAGTAATCAGAGGAGCCACATCCAGAGTACATTGCACACAAAACCCTAAAATAGTAATAATAAAAATAACTAGGCCTATTCACACCCTTCTGTCTTTTGCTGAGGAGACTGCTCATTTGTATTATGTAAACAATGAAACGTTTGGCATGCCGCATTCAAGAACGAAAAAAATTGCAGAAATAAATTAATCTTTCATTTTCATAGATAATTATAGTAATTAAATATATAATGAATAAATATTCACGATACTTTATAATATAATTAATGATTAACTATGTTCCTACAAACTCTACATACATTTTGTTCAGAGGTTAAAAGAAAACTTCCGAACAGTTTTAACTTTTAAGGGGTAACAACTCTATTTTCCGTGCTCTGATATTTTAGAACTTAGAAGCGTGATAACGGTGATATAATTAATATTTTATCATAATATTTATTATCTATTGGGGGACACAGTTTGTCAGTTTCAAAGGTGTAACAACTCTATTTTCCTTGCTCTAACAGTCTTTGTAGAAGCGTGATATTTAATCATAATATTTGTATTTTATTGGGCGGGGGACAAAGTATACTGTGTCCCCGCTGACTCAAACTTTGGGGGGGACATGTCCCCCCTGTCCCCCCCGGGAGTTACGCCCCTGGTACTGGTGGTGGTGGAGATGGTGGTGGTGGTGGTGGTGGTGGTGATGGTGGTGGTGATGATGGTGGTGGTGGTGATGGTCGGGGTGGTGGTGGTGGTGGTGGAGATGGTGGTGGTGTTGGTGGAGATGGTGGTATATATATATATACTGTCTATATATATATATATACTGTATATATATATATATATATATATATATTGTTACGGCTGGATCGGCAATACATATTCGGGATTCTTGATCGTAGGACAGAAATGGCTTATGTGACAACGACACGCTCGATTCCAGTCCCAAATACTATATGCTCCAGACAACAAAAGCACCAACGCCCTACAGAGTTATCGTCTATGGTAACGAGGTACCTTAACTCGGCGAAAGTGTACAACAGGGGTAGGCTATGAGGCTAAACTCCCTCAGACATTTATAGGTTACGTTATGACTAAAGAAATGCAATACTCAAGAAACTACGTTAATATTAAGCCTCTAATAATGTAGAATAGAAGCAGGCTAAAGGTATGACAGTGAAATGCTAAATGACAAATGTACACGCCTACTTGAAAGCGCGTGCACTAGAATAACTGTCCCCTACTAACATGCACTAGCATGTAGCATACAAGATGTTCATGATCCAGTAGATACCTAATAATACACATGGAAGGAACATAAACAGTAGTCACTTATTGTAATAATGAATCTATACTTGGAATAACTAAAAGGTTGCAGGCAACAGTACTGCGCCGGTAGCCTACTACCGCATAGGCTACTTCGCTTCTCTCACTCTGTCTCCCCTCTGAGTCCGTATGCGCCCTACGCAATAGAACTCCGGAAACAGCAGCAAAACGACAGTGCAGTTAATTGATACATGAAAGTATTAATAGTGTTGTCTAGTGTGTGAGTAATGTGTATTGTAAAGTGTTACATACATAAACTTAAAGAGAGCTGCAATGCATAGTAAAATAAAGATATCACCCACTCATCATCCCCATGTGTTCTAGCTAGCAGGCCAAGTCACAGGAACAACGAGTCCCAGCACCGAAAGCGAGAACCCAGGAAAAGACTGTAGAGAACACAAGGACAGATAAATTACGTTACTCTACTATACCGGCACTACGAGCGAGCTGTAGTCTCTGGTACTGCACTCGCTCCTGGCTCGGTAGGCAAATCAAGGCTAAGTCCTCGCCCCTCTACAGACAACTCCTGGGCATGGTCGGGCTCTTACACATGGCACTAGTCTAGTCACAAATTGGATGATGAGCTGGGCATATAACTCGTGAACATGTAGAACGTTCACCAACTATCCTCATCAAGAAGATCGCTGTTCACATTAACCCCTTAAATCTAATACATGTAAATATATGCTTGTCCTAAGAGTAATACGAGAGGTGAGTGCTGAAACTCCTTTAGGACCTCAAGGGAAGGTTATGCATTTAAATAGAGAGAAGAATGAAATGAGAGTAATGTCGTCAGAGAGAAAGAGTGCAACCGTGAGAAATTGGGAGAGAGGGCAAGGGATGTTAGAATCTCAAAGGTTCTAGGCAACCTGGTCATAGAGCACACAGCGAGCCTCCAGGCAATGTGCTGTACGACAACATGGGCAGCCCAGGCAGCATAGGCAGGCGGCAATGTACTACCAACCCTGTCGCACCTAGCTATAAGCGCAGGGCTGCCAACCGGTCCATACGTCTGGCAACCACCCCCCCGGCAGCGTGGCGCACCGCTACCCTCTCGCTCTGAAGTCCAACTCACTCTCTCTCTCTGAATTCCCACTGTCTTATCTATCAACTTCTCTATTGATACTACATATTAAATGGAAGGTCTCGACATGGCTTAAAACAAAACCCACCACTGGTTAGCACATGACGAGACCTTTGCAGAGATACAAAGAACATAGTTATACGTTGTCACACTCAATATAAGCAGCCAGCACGGTACAACGCGGTACCGTGGCGGTACAGTGGAGTACCAAGGAGTACAATCAGGTTGCGTTGCCACGCACTGGGCGTCACAATATATACTGTATATATATATATATATATATATATATATATATATAAATACATTACTTTATTTTATTTACGTGTACAATAGAATTATTTCTGAATTTATTACCTGAAGATTACCTGGCTTTCTTATTTTGTTTTTTCAGTGTCAACCCAGGAGCCATTTCCCTTCTCGTTGGAAAGGGTGTATATTGTGGCAAAGATATACAACTGTATAAACATTCTCATATATTTTCATAACAATAACAATGCATGGAAACAATTGCGCATAGCTCACGAACCAATTACTCTATATTATTTTTGTTTTCACCATTGGAAAGAGCACAATTTTCCGATTCCGGTGATATATACAGTTATATACGTATCCGACCAAATAACGCAACCACGAGGTGGGGAACAGCTCGGAACCCGGCTAGCATCGCCGGAACAGAGACGGGTGAAGCGTAAATATTCGCATTTTGGCTCTTCATTTCAAATATTCATAGCGCAAAAAGTAATTGTCCTAGGAACTTCTAGTTTATTTTATACTCATCAGCATTATTTGCCGTATTCATTCAGCCTAAATTTAAAACCATACACTTCGTAGCAACGAAATAAATCGAAAATGTTATAAACCATATCAATCAAAATCAGATTTTTTTTGTTTTCGGTCACTGCATGGAAACAATTGTGCATAGCTCGCGAACCAATTATGCTATATTATTTTTGTTTTCACCATTGGAAAGAGCACAATTTTCCGATTCCGGTGATATATACAGTTATATACGTATCCAAGCAAATAACGCAACCACGAGGTGGGGAACAGCTCGGAACCCGGCTAGCATCGCCGGAACAGAGATGGGTGAAGCGTAAATATTCGCATTTTGGCTCTTCATTTCAAATATTCATAGCGCAAAAAGTATTTGTCCTAGGAACTTCTAGTTTGTTTTATACTCATCAGCATTATTTGCCATATTCATATAGCCTAAATTTAAAACCATACACTTCGTAGCAACGAAATGAATTGAAAATGTTATAAACCATATAAATCAAAATATTTTTTTTTCGGTCACTGCTTGAGAACTATTGAAGATAAACAATTTCTGTTTTCAGATTTGGAAAGAGGAGAAAAAATACTATTATTTGAGCAAAAAAAAATATATGGTCATCACTCACACTTTAGAGCTAGGACGGTGTGAAGACAATTGCATGGGAAATAATTGTATTCCGGACTCAATTACACTTTCATATTTCGATTTATTTACATTTTTTTTTATTTTATCATGTACTATAAATATTCCTCTTTCCATTGATATATGATACATCACAATAAACAGCATTCTGGTGGATGGAAATCGCGAAAAATGTAAGGCTTCGACAACACTCATGAGCCAAATTCAAGACCCAAAATACTTGTCAAGTGCCTCCTTGGACTTATTGGAACATAATATGTCGGAGGGAGTTAATGTACCGAACGAAGTGGATGCATTATGGATCCGAATCACTCCCTCCTTGCACCCCAGACATGTTGCATATATTATTTGTTGTGTCGTTTATCACCCCCCAAGACACCATACACGTGATTTACTCCTACAACATATTTCTGATACGTCTGACCTTTTAAAATTACAGTACTCATCATCTAAATTTATTATATGTGGTGATATTAATGAAATAGACACGTCTGACCTTCAAATTTGACACACACACATAGGTGTGTGTGTGTGTGGGTGTGTGTGTGTTTCCTTAATATTTCTGGTGACTGAGGACAAGCGGCAATTGAACACTTGCCAGTTTCGGGCTATAAGGAAGTTGGAGCTGTAAGTATCGATATTTAAGGGGCGATGGGCTTAATTATTTGTTCATATATATAGTTTTTTTTATTTTCCTCCCTAGACCTCCATCAAACTTAAAAACAACTTCCCCAAGACCCTCCTTCAAGATAAATTTGTACATTTTTTGATAGAAAAATTTTCCGGCCAAAGGCCGGTTTCTCTTAAAATACCGGCTCGCTATCGCCCGCCAGGAACAATATCGACACCTTAACCCTTCTTGCCAAGGCTCGCCATCCTAAGGACATTATTGAGATCCGGGCGATCTGGCTGAAAAACGTCTTTAATAGGCTACCCGTATCTTTGTTATTTTAACCTCTAGAGAATTCCCACACATCTCTAAACGTAGGTGTGTTTCGTATCTGTAGACTGGCATTAAGTAGAGCTCTCTAGGTCAACTGGTTCAGTTGTGATGACGATTTCCGTGGAGAGAGATTTGATGCGATGTAAGCAATATCGGACCTTTGCAGACACTAATCTCGTCATAGCATACAACAACAATATTGATCCGACGTCGTCTCCTTGTTTTCGGAGGTGCGGTGTCGCAAAGACAGGCTTTGTTTACATGCATTGGACGCACTGCTTTCAAAACATGCTTAATAGGCTTTCAAGCTTACGGATTTTAAAATGACACCCGGGCTCCTGACCATCTGCAGCGGTGTCATTTTAAAATGACAACCGGGCTGGAAGGGTTAATGACACGAAAAGTCTAAATTTTGACAAAAAATGGGAAGAAAGGTATTAAAATCGCCAAACTAATGGGCCGAACGTCTTAAAATCTGAAAACTAGTGGGCTAAACATGAGGAAGAAGAGAGGCCATAAAAAAACAGCCCATCTCCCCTTAAGGGGAGATTTCCACTTAAGGGACTTGTTTCTGGATCCCCTTCTCCCTTAGGTATAGCCCCATTGCTTTTGAGATATCTAAATGTTCGCCCCATTAGTTTGGCAATTTTAAGACATTTCGACCCATTTCTGTCAATTTTAAGACCTTTCCTGCTATCCTGCATTATAGGAGGAACCGGCCTTCAGCCGGGACATTTTTCTACCGAAAAAAGTACAAATTTATCTCGAAGGGGGTCTTAGGGGCGTTTCATTAATCTTGATGGAGCACACTAAAAATCTCCCCTTAACCGAATTGCCAGCTACAAAACGGTCGTAGTTTATATATTGAAGCATAAATCAAATTAAACAAACTCTCTAGTCATCAAAAGCTCACATCAATTTGGTAATTTCTGCTAAATATTGAGATCTACGCTCCAACTTCCTTATAACCAGAAACTCGCAAGTCGTCAATTGTAGGGCTTAGTGGGTATCTGTTATCTGTTATAGAGTTTGCCACCTGCAAGTGGCACCGATTAGCATGTCGCCCATCGGTAATTTGTTTAGGGTTTATTCCCCTAGATGGGTTGCCCGCCAAGGCTAACGGGTTTCATACACCCGGTTGGATATGTATGTGAAGAGGACATTAAGAGTGAATGTAGCAGAGTAAAGTTGCCATTAGCGAGAGGAATGGAGCTACTAACTGCATAAAGAGGTTGAATGGACAAGAAGTGAAAAATGTGAGCTATTTTGAATATCTTGGCAGCAAGATTATAAAGGGGTAGTGGACATTTTTCGGTCTATATATTTATTTATATATTTATGTTTTAGTTTCCTCGTTAGACCTCCTTCAAGTTTAAACAAGACACCCCCTAGACCCCCATCAAGATAAATGTGTACATTTTTGGGTAGAAAAAATGTCCTGGCCGAACTCAAGTTCCTCTTAAAATAATTACAGGCTCGCTATCGCTCGCCAGGAAAAAATAAACACCAAAATGGCGCAAAAGTTCTTAAAACTGATAATGACATGGCGTGAAAGGTGTTAAAATCGCAAAAAAAAATGTTCTATGTGAGTGAGGGAGACAAAAGGCAGAACTGCCTGTGACGAGTGCCTCCCCCAGAGTTGAAAGAGTGACAGGGCCAAAATCAAGGGACGTACGAGCCAAAATACCTGGACACACAGAGTTTTAAGCAATTTAAGTCATAGGATGACTGATTCTGGGAGAGCGTTCCATAGCTCATTTGTTGAATAGAAGAGAGATTGAGAATAACTTTTCACTCTTGGGTTGGAGATTTGCACAGAGTAGGGGTGGGATTATGTTGCTATAAGGGTGCTAAGTGCTCTACGAAGAGGGTGAGGTATACACTGAGAGAGCTCTGAGGAACACTGATAATTGTAATAGCGGTAGAATAGTGAGAGATATGCAACATTGCGTCGAAGAGAGAGAGAGACTGCAGAGAATTGGTGAGTGGACGTGAGGTACAAAGGAAATCAAGCAACAACAGGTCTAGTGACCCTTCTAGGGTAATGAGACGAAAGACTTTCCTTTCTACTTTGTGTAGAAGTGCTGTGTGTGAGGATCCTCCCCACACGTGTGAACAATACTCAATACATGGACACACTGTGCTTCTGTACAGAGCAAGAAGCTGCACAGGGGTAAAAAAAAAAACGGAGGCGGTTGAGCGCACCCAGTTTCTGGGAAGCTGTTTTAGCAAGAGTGGTAATATGATCTTTTTAAGAGAGAGCAGAAGAAATAGAGACACCGAGAATATTAAGAGAAGATGAAGGGTTAATTTGTATGTTGTTGAAGAGTAAGTCAAAGTTTTCTGGAAGGGGGCGCCCCGATGAGTAGACAGATGGAGGAATTGAGTTTTTGAAGCATTGAAAGTAACAAGGTTTGCTCTGCCCCAATTAGAGAAAGTAGAGAGATCAGAACATGGGTTCTTTATGGCCTCTTTACGTGAGTTTTGGAGTTCCTGCTGTGAATGATGTTGTGGAAGGCTAGTTGAATAGTGTAATGTAGCGTCGTCAACATATGAGTGAATGGGGCTGGAGGTGCAGTTGAGAATAGGAAGAGAATTAGAGATAGGACAGAAAGAACCCTGAGGAACACCGGAGTTGATAGGTTGGTAGTTGATAGGCCGAACGTCTAAAAATCTCTAAACTAATGGGGCTAAACACGAGGAAGAAGGAGTCCAGAAAAACGAACCATCTGCCTTTAAAGATGGAAGCATGGATGGTGATATGGTGATAAAGTGATATACAAGAAAGAGTGAGTTGCTGGTGTAATCGCCTTCATTAATTAGAGGTATAACGATAATTGAATATTTTTGACACAGTGATGTAATATTTATAAACATTCCCTTGAGCCACGTAAACAGAATCCGCATTTTCACTCAAGTAATGTTCACGATCTCAAGTAACTCGTACAGTAAACTCGAACGGTAACGGGTTAATTTGTATTTATAATTTGCTTGGTTTGCTGTTGTATAATTAATGACATTAATTTACTTTGTACATATATAAATAGACTTGGCAATAAAATTATTACTATTTACTTCAGGGTAACAAAAGATAAATGCTTTGACCTGAAAATAGCTTTAAATTCGCACTTCTTCGCTTGGAGCACTCAGGTGACTGGAGTTTCCGAAAAGGGGATCCAGTCCTGACGCTATTCTTGACTTACGGTGTGCTGGCTAAATAATCCAGAAAGGTTGATAGCCTCTGAAGTCCTATTTTAACTAACTAATATATATTGGCGCGCTCTCTTCTCTATTTACCTTCCACAAGCACAGTCACAGAGCCAATAGCTCTCAATTCACCCCCTCTTTCATCATTACCACTCACCAAAGCTAAGCCCTGTCGGTCTCAACTTATCACAGGGGTCCTTTATGGTGTGTGGGTGTGTGTGTGTGTGTGTCTGTGTATTTACCTATTTGTATTTACCTATGTGTAGTTTACAGGAATTGAGCAGCGCTCGTGTTGTCCTGTCTTAGTTACTTTATAATCAATCCATTTTACTTAGACAAGTATCGTAATGGATATTCCCAGTTCCCAGTATTTTGGTCTAACATTATCATAGCTTATGTTTTCCTATTTCCATATTTACTTTTATCCAACCTAGATTTGAACATGTTAATGTTCTTCGCTCTCACCACCTCCTCCTCCAAGTTGTTCCAAGTCTCTATACTTCTATATGGGAAGCTGAATTTCTTTGTGTCCTTACGACATCTGCCCTTCCTCAGTTTAAACTTGTGTCCTCTTGTCCTTCCATTATCCCTCACGAATAGATCTTCCCTATCTACTCGTTCCAAACTTTTTACTCCCTTGAACATCGTTATTAAGTCGCCTCGTTCCCTTCTCTCTTTCAAGGTAGGCAGTTGTACTGTCTTAAGTCTTTCCTCATATGTCAACTCCTTCAATCTTGGCATCATCTTCGTTGCTATCCTTTGGACTTTCTCTAATTTGTTATATGTTTTTTTTCAAATGTGGTGACCATATCACTGCTGCATATTCTAATCTTGGTCTTACCATAGTCATTATCAGTTTTCTTAAAATTTCTTCATCCAAATAGTTAAATGCCACTCTCATATTGGTTATTATTCCATATGCTCCTCCAATGATCATGTTAATATGCTTCTCCGTCGATAGATCATCTTGTATTATCACTCCAAGGTCCTTCTCATGCCGTGTTTTGCCGATTATTTCAATTCCTAATTTGTACTCCCAGTTTGGCCTTATATCACTTGTTCCCACTTCCAAAACATAACACTTTTCTGCATTGAAACTCATTTTCCAGGTTTGGCTCCATCTGTGCAACTCATCTAGGTCCCTTTGAAGATCCTGACAACTTTCTATACAGGTGACATTTTTCATGATCTTAGCGTCATCCGCGAACATATTCATATGACTATTCAAGTTTTCTGGCATGTCGTTTACATAAAGTAGGAACACTATCGGACCCAACACTGATCCCTGTGGTATTCCGCTCGTCACACTCCTCCACTGTGAATATTCGTCTCGTATTGTAGTCCTCATTTCTCTTCCTATTAAAAAGTTTTCCATCCATTGTAACATCCTACCATGTACACCTCCAACAACCTGCAATTTCCACAATAACCTTTTGTGAGGCACCCTGTCAAAGGCCTTTTTCAGGTCCAGGTAAACACAGTCAACCCATCTCTCTCTCTCCTGTGTAACATCTACCACTCTGCTATAAAAGCTTAATAAATTAGATACACAAGATCTCCCTTCCCTGAATCCAAACTGTTTCTCACTAAGCACCCCCTGTCCCTCTATGAAGTGTGTCCACTTTTTTCTTATAATTTTCTCACAAATTTTGCAAACAATACTGGTGAGGGACACCGGTCTGTAGTTAAGCGGATTTTCTCTGTCTCCTCCTTTGTAAATAGGTACTATGTTAGCTCTCTTCCATTCCACTGGCAGGTCTCCTTCATTCAGTGAAGATTTGATGATTTCATAGATTGGTTCCACTAGCTCTGCCGCACATTCTTTGAGGATCCATCCAGCCACTCCATCTGGTCCCATTGATTTCCTCACGTCCAATTCCTGCATCAATTTCAGCACTTCACTTTTTGTCACTTTCATTTCAGGCATTTGAGGTGTTCTCATTTTTCTATCAGGTTCTATAAACTCCTCCTCTTTTACAAACACTGACTGAAGCTTTTCATTCATAACTTCACACAAGTCTTTATCTTTCTCATAGCTGTTCGTTCCAACTCTTAGTCTGACAATACCTTATTTTGTTTTTATTTTTCCATTTACAAATCTATAAAATAGTTTTGGCTCGTTTTTGCACTTCTCTACAATATTCCTTTCATATTTATATTGTTCCTCTCGTTGTATCTTTACGTATTCATTTATTTTCTACTTGTACTTATTCCAGTTATTTTCACTGTCTCTTCCGTGCTATATTCCAGGCTCGGTTTCTTCTATCCTGTGCCTTACTACATCTTATATTGAACCATTTTTTTTCCTTCTTTACCCCTGATTGGAACCTTGGGACATATTTATGTATCCCTTCTTCATATACTTTCAAGAAAAGTCTATATTTGTCTTGAACCATTTCCAGTGTGTGTGTTTGTGTGCGGGGGAGGGGGGGGGGGATAGGGGGGCTTTATTATTGGTCCTTTCCTATAGCCTTCCTACCTTTTTATTGTGTTTCTCTTTTCTCCTAGTTTATATTTTTAATTTGCTCTCCACTAGGCCTAGTTATTTATTGTTTGTTTTTTCTAGTGTTTTTTCTATGTAGTTGAGGGAAACAAAAGGCAGAACTGCCTGTGACGAGTGCCTCCCCCAGAGTTGAAAGAGTGACAGGGCCAAATTCAAGGAATGTTCGAGCCAAAATGCCCGGACACACGGAGTTTGAAGCAATTTAAGGTCATAGGATGAGGGGAAGATGAATTCAGGGAGAGAGTTCAAGAGCTCAGCTGTTGAATAGAAGAAAGATTGGGAATGTCGTTTCACTCTTGGTTTGGAGAGTTGCACAGAGTAGGAGTGGGATTGTGTTGCAAGACGAGTGCTACGTACTCTACGTAGAGGAGGTGGTATACAATGAGAGCTCTGAGGAACACTGATTATTGCAATAGCGGTAGAATAGCGAGAGAGATGCAACATTGCGGCGAAGAGAGAGATTGCAGAGAGTCGGTGAGTGGACGTGAGTTAACCCACTGAGCCCCAGTTAGTTATAACTATATGTACCACCAGGGACCGGCAGGATTTGAATTTTTTTTTTCCAGAAACAATAGCGAATGGGTTAGGAATGAAGGAAAAACCACAAAAAAGCGATCAAAAAGGTCAAAAATTGGTCCTACGGAGCCCCCGAAAACGGATTTTAGAAGAGTAAAAATTGAAGGCAAAAACACCCAAAAAACAAGTTTTTGCACGCTCACGCGCATGCGGTTGGACTTTGAGAGTTTTCAACCATCGCCAAGGTTGCGTGAGATACTTACACAGTTCCCATACAAATCTGAGCCCTCTAGGTGCCATAGGACCGGAGTAATTGGGACCGGAGTACCAGTGACGACACGTTGTCGTGGGTTTAGCGTTACATACATTGCCGACGACACGTTGTCGTCGCTGGGGTTCAGTGGGTTAATGAGACGAAAGGCTTTTCTACTTTACTCAGCTTAGGTCTCCAATACATTTTGCTACAGGTACTTGCGCAGATAGTTATACACGGAGTGCAGCCAGAGAATGGACAAGTATGGCAAGGAAAAAAATATTGTATTTACTATATTTTAATTAAACACAAAATAAAAGACAAAATAAATATAATCTTACTGGTAACTAGTGACCCTTTAGAAAAAATTGTAATAGCAATTCAAACTTTAGGTATGTATGTATGTACAGTATGTGTACATACTCGGGCACATTCCCCATAGCTGTGGGTGGCCGACTCGAGACAGAGCCCGAACAGAAACAACAAAATTAAATAATAAATAAAAACAAATAACACACATCTAGGTCACCGTGGAGAAGAACCAGAGACCAAAGACCATGAGGGGTCACTAATTTCGTCTTTGCATTCTGTTAATGTATGTATGTACAGTATATATACACTCAAGCACAATCCCCATTTTTTTTTTTTTTTTTAAGGGTGTGGCCGACTCAAGGCAGAGCCCGAATAGGGACAACACAACATAATACAATGAATACACACAAACAAAATACATATTCACACACATTCATATGAGCTGGAGAGACTATGTAAGACAAGCTTTGGATGACAGAGGAATGACTATAGATCAGGCAAGGGAGGTGGTAATAACCAGGAATGAATGGAGAATGCTTGTGAATAGTTGAGTGAACATGTGGTAATTTGGGGGAAGGGGTCGGGCGCAAGTTGGACTAGATAATAGTCCATCAGGCACCTGGCCCGAGGAGACTGTTTAAATGAAGGGTGCGCCTGGAAGTGTGGTGGGCGGGCTTGTGGTTTCGCTGTAAAACTTTATTATTTTAATACTCTAGAAAATATGGAGTCAGGCCCAAGTGACTTTTATGATTTTAACTTACAATTACAATATTTCTACTTATATGTACAGTATTTTTACTTACAATTACAATATTTCTACTTATATGTACAGTATTTTTACTTACAATTACAATATTTCTACTTATATGTACAGTATTTTTACTTACAATTACAATATTTCTACTTATATGTACAGTATTTTAACTTACAATTACAATATTTCTACTTATATGTACAGTATTTTTACTTACAATTACAATATTTCTACTTAATTGTACAGTATTTTTACTTACAATTACAATATTTCTACTTATATGTACAGTATTTTTACTTACAATTACAATATTTCTACTTATATGTACAGTATTTTTACTTACAATTACAATATTTCTACTTATATGTACAGTATTTTTACTTACAATTACAATATTTCTACTTATATGTACAGTATTTTTACTTACAATTACAATATTTCTACTTATATGTACAGTATTTTTAAAAGACCCTCGTGCAAGTGAAGGGGTAATGTCCATCTCAATTACACTTCTGACTCCCATGACCCCTTGCTAAACTGATTATAATCGGCTATTTATAACCAAAATAATATGGAATAATGTGACATGGTATACTCTAGTGATCCTTCCTAAGCTGAACATAATGGTCTAATGGTTATCAGAATATGACAGTGTACTTTGCGTTACCGTATACTGAAGGGATTAATTGCCTAAGGAACAATACGACACATTAAATATATGAGTGGGAAGGTGTAAAGCTTTTATTTAGTATAGTCGCAAGTTTCTCTGATTAGTTCAAGTTATCGAGTGACTATCTATACAATTTATTATATTTTAAGTCTCAATACGGCCAGGAATAATTTGTAACCTAACTTAACCTAACTTAACTTAACCTAGTATCCCCGCTGACTAACCTAAAATCTATCTATCTATATGCTCAGGCCCAATCCCCACTTTTCCTTTTTTTCCCCTTCTTTTTATTTTTTTATTTTATTTTTTTTTTTCCTTGGGGGTGGCCGACTCAAGACAGCGCAAGAACAGGAAAACACAAAACACAAGACAAAACTGCGAACAAACACAGACAAAACACAAAATTCACACACATCTAGGTCACCCAGGAAAATACCCAGAGACCAGGGTCACCCAGGTCGCTCCAGCACTCCCCCGGCCCCCGACCACCCGGAGAGGCTCTGATCTCGGCGGGCAGACATGTAGCGGAGCCAAAGCCACAAGCCCGCCCACCACACTTCCAGGCGCACCCTTCATATTAATCGTATCCCCGGGCCAGGCGCCTGATGGACTATTATCTAGTCCAACTTGCGCCCGACCCCTTCCCCCAAATGATTTAACCAAACAAAACTTATTACACATTTCATTTTGAAAAGACGTAAGATTCACAAACAACAATAGTGTTGTCCAGAGAAAAAAAAAAAAAATAGTGGCTGTCTCGTCGCAAACCTTATGTTATCCATGAAATCACAGTAAATGTATTTTTATTTCCAACAGAAATGACATAAGTAACACTCATGGAAATAATAAGAGAAAACAATATGCACAAGAAAAACTACAAGTTGTGACTACTAAACTCCAATAATACTGAGTGAATGTATTATACAGTCCGTTCATTATATAATATATTATACCTACTTACCTTGACCAATAGTGAATGTATTATACAGTCCGTTCATTATATAATATATTATACCTACTTACCTTGACCAATAGTGAATGTATTATACAGTCCGTTCATTATATAATATATTATACCTACTTACCTTGACCAATAGTGAATGTATTATACAGTCCGTTCATTATATAATATATTATACCTACTTACCTTGACCAATAGTGAATGTATTATACAGTCCGTTCATTATATAATATATTATACCTACTTACCTTGACCAATAGTGAATGTATTATACAGTCCGTTCATTATATAATATATTATACCTACTTACCCTGACCAATAGTGAATGTATTATACAGTCCGTTCATTATATAATATATTATACCTACTTACCTTAACCAATGGTAGAATAAGAGGGGACCAACTGCAAGTTTCTAAAATGATCAAAGGCCATCACAACATGGATGCAAGTAAGTAAGTCACACTAGATAACTCAAATTACACATAACGTAATGGTTACAAAATTGTCGGAAAAGCGTTTCATTGACACGCAGCGAAGCACTTCTTGTTCAACAGTGATCAAATTACATAATATATTGCCTAGAGGGTGTTGTAGAGTGTCATACTAGGTAAATATCTTGCCATGAATCCCCGACTTACTGCGTTTGTGCCCCAGTAATGTGACCAC
>JBAKBP010031764.1:0-24037 GCA_037953745.1 Lithodes maja
CCCACTTTCCTCCTATTCCTCAGTTATCACCTATTTTCCCTATTATTCCCTTATTCTGAGGTATATTTTCGTGCTAACATTAGCGAGTTGCAAGCAGGGTGTTGTCATCACTGATGGCCATCGAGTGCAAGAGAGAGAGAGAGAGTATCGATCGACTGTGTCGCAGTGGCCTTGGGGAAAATTGGCGGGAAGGTAGCTTGCCTCACCCATACATTATACAACTCGCGGGCTATATCTCCGATTTTGACCATCCAAACGCTGTTTTCACTCGTTTTATTGTTGTTTCAGGTTAATACCTTTATAATCAACCCATAATAGGCGCATATGGATAATTATTAATGCTATTAATGGTACAATGAATATTTTAGTGACGGAAACACCTCAAATACGTCAGCACAGGGGGAGGTTTTCAATTACCCCCGTGCGCACTTCAGAGGTTAATACTTCGGTATTAAGGTTTCTCAAGAGAGCTACCCTTCATTATAACGTAATATTTGACGCACAGACTTGAGATTTGCACTAGGCTATGCAGCATGCCATGCGCACCAGTATCTCGTATCATTGACTCTAGCTAGACTTTATCAGTCACAGTAGACATTAAGTATATTAACCTAATTACTCTTTTTATGCATACCCATTTATGATTACACAAGCATTTCGCAGCCTAGTTTGATGTATTGAGACACAAACGACTTAGGCTCTTTTTGTTGATAGGAATACTGTATTGTCGTGGCGATTATTATTAGTGTTGTAGTGTTTAGGATATTCTTGGCTCCGACGGCATTATATATTCTGCCTTTTTGTGTGCATAGCCTGCACGAGCATTGTTCCGCTGCCTGCTTTTTTGGGTTCCATTTCCGATACAAGCATCTTTATAGCATCTAACATTTAAAGAAGATTCCTTGTTAGTGTTGAAGGACTTTAGTGCACTTTCTTTCATGCAGGAGTGCCTGACATTTATTGATTAAAGTAACGTAAGCTGTAACTTCTCTTACCACCTTACTTTGCATACCATAACCAAGCACCATCGGTTATAGGTAGTAATAGGCTGTTTTCACATAACATTAAGCCTAGAGTAGACGCACATTTATTGAGAGTTTGATAGCCTATTGTTGCATATAGAACTCTGTAGAGTATTTGTGTTCTTTGTTCACTGGGAATATACTTCAGAGGTTGGAGCTAGCGCTTTCCGTTGTAACATTTATGCCATTACTAGTCCAATGAATAAGAGCCCTGATATATTTGAACCCCAGTCGTAACACAGAAGAGAGAGAAGTAGAGGATGAATTGATGGAAGCAAGCGCTGAGAAAATATGTGGTAAAAGGCGGCGGAGGTATCAGGAAGAGAAGCGAGTGGTGAAATGATACGGTGAGAAAGGCAGTTGAGAAAAAGAGACAGTGGCTTGAGAGGGCTGTTGTTGTTGTTCCCCAGACTGTCTGACCGAACAGTCCCGAATCAGGTATACCATAGCCATCTAGATGCTCTGGGCCCAGAAGGGGCCAGGGTGAGATGAGATCCGTCTCTGAGAATGCAGCGGGGGAGGGGATCTTTAGCCCACAGGCTTGCACCCCTGGGCCAATGCCCCCACTGTCCACAGCCCCCTATGCAGTGCCACCCAATATGGCACTCTCTCCAGCACCTAAACAGAAAAGTAGTACAGGATAAGAGACAGGTAGAAACGGCTAAGGTTGGGTAGAGAATGCCAAACCTCAGTCTGGATAGGACCAGACCTCACCCTGGTTTGAGAAGGTTTTATCGGATGGTAGTGTTGGGGTATGGGAGAGGTATAAGGAGAAAAGGAGAGAGGTGAAACGGAAGATTAGAGAAGCAAAGAAAAGTGCAAATGAAAGATGGGGTCAAAGATTTAGTGAGAATTTTGAGAAACGAAAGAAGATGTTCCTGAAGGAGGTAAATAGAGTAAGGAAAGGAGAACACAAGAGGCAAGAGTCGGTAAAAGATGCAAATGGAGAGTTATTAGTGGAAGGAGTGCAAGTGAGGAAAAGATATGTTGAGTATTTTTAATCTTTGCTAAATGTTAGAGATGGAAGGGAGGCAGTGATTGAAGCAGTGGTTGATGGAGATAGGTTACCCAGGCCACCCAGGTGGCAGGGAATGAATTAAAGGATTAGGAAGAATAAGGTGAAAGAAGCAGTGAGATAAATGAGAGCGGGAAAAACAGAAGGTATGGATGGTATTGCTGTAGAGTGTATTAAGAAGGGTGGATATGTGATAATAGATTGGCTGGTGAGACTATTAATGGTACCATTAGACTGGAAGAGTGCATGTATTGTACTATTGTACAAGGGTATGGTAAACCAGCAGGAGTGTTCAAGTTATAGAGGTATTAGTTTATTATCAGTTGTTGGAAAGCTGTATGGCAGTGTGTTGATAGAGAGGATAATAAAAGGTAGAGAAGGTGCAATAGGAGAAGAACAGTACGGTTTTAGGAGGGGAAGAAGGTGTGTGGAGCAGATGTTTCCAGTAAGACAGCAATGCTCTCGGAGAAGTATTTAGAGAAGAATAAGAAGATATTATAGGCTTTTATGGATTTGGAAAAAACATATGATCGGGTGGATAGAGAAGCAATGTAGAAGGTGTTAAGGATTTATGAAATTTGAGGAAATTTGTTTAGAGCAGTCAAGTTTTTATGAAGAGAGCAGAGCATGTGTTAGAGTAGGCAATGAGTTGAGTTAATGGTTTGAGGTAAATGTAGGTCTGCGACAGGGTTGTGTAATGTCACCGTGTTTTTTTAATGTATATATGGATGGTGTGGTGAGGCAGGTGATAATGAGGACTATAGGTAGAGGATTGGGTTTAGTAAGAAAGATTGGTGGAGATTGGGAGTTGAATCAGTTGCTGTTTGCTGATGACACAGCGTTGGTGGCAGATTCTGAGGAGAAGCTGCAGCGAGTAGTCAAACGGTTTGGTGTGGTATGTAGGACGAGGAAGCTGAGGGTGAACGTAAATAAAAGTAAAGTGATAATGGTGTGTAATATAGGTGCTCGTAGAGTGATTCTAGATGTGCGGCTGGATAGGGAAATACTGGAACAAGTGGAGTGTTTTTAATATCTAGGAGGAATGATAAGCAAGGACGCAGATGTAGAAATGGAGGTAAAACAGAGAGTATACTATTATGATGGCAGGAAAGTTTTCGGAGAAATAGGAAGTATGTGGAAGGTGAGCAATCTCGAAATGAAAGCTAAAAGTGCAATGTATCAAGGGATAGTTGCACCAACAGTGACACATGGGACTGAGACGTGGGCTCTGAAGGCACAACAGAGAAGAAAGTTGGATGTGATGGAGATGAACTGCTTGAGGAGTATGTGCAGAGTGATGCGTAGAGACAGATTGAGGAATGAAGAGGTACATAGGAGAGTGGGACAGCAGGAACCCTTGTCGACCAGAGTAGACAGAAGGGTGCTGTGCTGGTATAGACATGCTGAGTGAATGGGAGATGAAAGGTTTACAAAGAGAGTATATGAGTCAGATACATAGGGAGGTAGAAGGATAGGAAGACCTCAGATGAGATGGAGAGATGGTGTAGTACAAGCATTGAAAGATAAAGGGGTGATTGTAGAACAGGCAAGGGAAGTGGTAATTAATAGAAATGAACGGAGAATGCTTGTGAATAGATGAGTGATAATGCGGTCGTTGGAAGAGGGAATCGGGCACCAGTTGTACAGGATAATAGTTCATCAGGCGCCGGTGTATAAATTATGCAGTGTCATGCCTGGATGTGAGGTGGGCGGGCATGTGGTATTAAACCTTCGCAGTGTGTTTGCCTGTTGAGACCGAAACCTCTCCGGGAGGTCTAGGACCTGGGAATCTTTCGCTGGTGACCCCAAATGGGCCTGGGTCTCTGGGTCTTCTGGGCGACCTAGATATGTGTGATTTTTTTTTTTTTTTTTTTTTTGTGTTGTGTAGTGTTGTCCCTGTTCACCTGAGTATATACACATACTTTTGGAAATAGTATCTCTGTATACAAAACATGTATGCGGCTTTAACCCTTAAAGAGCGGCACGCAACATAAGTCGAGTTAAAAAAACTGGCCAAAAACGGGTGAAAAAAGAGTGGAAATCGAGTGAAAATGGGTGGGATAGTAATGATCCATACGTCCGACATCTGTGGCCTCCCGGCCCACACTAACTCCAGTTCCCCCACCGCGCGGGAGGATGACAGTGTAACCAATAGTTCGCTAAAAGTGAGCAATGTAGCAAAATCAGCTAAACTTCCATCTTTGAGGTAACACTGTCAGTGCTCCACGAGTGCTACGTAGCTGTATGTGGCGTCATTGTGTAGCGATTTCCGCCTAGTTTTCGGCGCAATACATTTCCTTTCATGCTGATGGTTGATATAGCAGTCAGAATGGCCTGAAAAGGCCCAAAACGGCCACAGAGGACCCGCTAGACAAGGGTTAATATTGTTGGTTACTTTATATAGGTTTTCCATAGACGTCCCATGGTTAAAAGGAGATTGTTATATAGTTATGTATATATTTATCAATCTCTTTACTTTCCTCCCTAGACCTCCACCAAGTTTAATAATAAAATAGACTTCCCCTTGGGAAAAGTTGTGCATTTTCTTTGGTAGAAAAATGCCCCCGCTGAAGGCAAATTCCTCCTAAATTAAAGGCTAGCTATCGATTGCGAGAAAGAAAAAATGTCACCTAACTGGCTTGGAAGGTCATAATATTGACAAAGAAATGGGAGGGAAAGGTCTTAAAATCACCATTTTAATGTGGCGAACGTCTTAAAATGTCAAAACTATTGGAGCTAAACATGAGGGAAAAGGGGGTCCAGAAAATACAAAAGCCTCGCCTTAACTCTTTGATTACGTTGTTCTTATTTGAATTTGACTCTGACTAAACATTCGACGATTTTACTCAGCATCGGAGTGTCATTGGGATAAATCACAATTAAATCCAACGAACACTTCTTAATTAAGGGCAGATTTTCACTTATGGGATTATTTTTCAGACCTCATGCTTAGCCCCTTTAGTTTTGAAAATTTAAGACATTCGTCCCAATAACTTAGCAATTTAAAGACATTACGCTCAATTTATGTCAATTTTAAAGCCTTTCGTGTCATTTAGGTGTCGATTTGTTCCTGGCGAGCGATAGCAAGCCTGTAATTTATGAGGAACCGGCCTTTGGCCGGAAAAAATTTCTACCGAAAAATTTACAAATATATATTTAAAGGGGGGTCTTGAAGGTATTTTTTTTAACACTCAAGCCGCGGGTCCCGACAATTGTCGGGTGAGAGAACCATGGCCTAACCAGCGGGTCCCGACAATATTTGGGTGGGATTTTGAGCACATTATCGGCTCTGAGAGAGAGTCCACGCTTTGGGAGGACGGCAGGCGGGCTCTGACTGCTCGGCATGGTCCGAGTGAGGCAACTGGGAGCCTCACCACACCCCTCCACATATCCGGCCTCTCGAGGCCAAGGATATTCTGAGGAAATTACCGTATTTTAGGGTTTTTGCCCTCGTGTTGCAACATCGTTGCAAGCGAACCCGTGGTCGTACAAAGATGATTCAGGTGTCATTCGAAAGCTCTATTATCGCCCTTTCACGGATATATAATTGTATTGCGCTCTGGCTCTTGTTTATGCATGAAAAAGAGTATGGAATGAAGCTCGTTTAGGGTAAATATGCCCGCCTGCCAGGTAGTAAAAGTTACAAATATCCCCATTTGACAGGGGTTAAAGCTTGATGGGGGTCTAGGAAGCAAACTAGAAATCTCCTCTTAACCCATTCAGTACCGGTGACGCCTTTTTCATCATATTCTGGCAACTATTAGATGATTTTATTGAGTTTAGAACAGACCTCTAACCATTAAAAGGCTACAAAATATATCAATTATTCCTTTTAGCTATCACAGATCCTTCCTAAGCTGGATAAAATTGTCTAATAGTTGCCAGAATAGGATGAAAAGGAATTCACCGGCACTGAATGGGTTATTTTAAACATAGTCACTTAATGTTGTCAAATTTAAACTGTCAGTGGTACCATCCGGATTGGAGGGGTTTAGATAATGGGTTACTAAAAAGAATGATGTATATATTCTGTAATCCCTTCTGTACCGGCGAAGCCTTTTGTATTTTATTCTAGCTACATTTAGACGATTATATGAAGGTTAAGAGGGACATAGGGTAGCTTAAAGCATTAATTGAGATAGTCAACAACCTTTTTATTGGTAGACAGCTTTCCGAAGCTGAATGCATTCGTCTAATAGTTGCCAGAATTTGATAAGTGAGGATGATACAACTTTATATTTATTTCTGATTAGGACGAATCTCATCATGAAATGAACAAGGAATTAGAGTCTTTGTGCTGTTCTGTTAAGTAGGCGAAAAAATATCCCTCATTTTCACGAAAAACAGAAAGAGGAAAACTATAACTAAACTTCTTCCAAAATAGTGTCATGATCATTTCAAGATGGTTTAGATTGGCCTTTAACCTTTGGGCAGCCGTGGAAAAATAGATAACTAAATTATGATTCCCAGAACCGGTTATTTTCTTTCAGGAACCCCTTCTCCTTCACGTTTAGTTCCATTAGTTATGAAATTTTGATATGTTCGCTTGATTAGTTTGGCGATTTTTAGACTATTCGCCACATTTCTTTGTCAATATTCAAACCTGTAATGTAGTAGGAATTGACCTTCGGCCGTGACATTTTTTATAGCTATGCGTATGAAGGAGACAAAAGGCAAAGCTGCCTGTAAACAGTGTCTCCCCAAAGTTGAATGAGTGACAGAGAACCAAATGCAAGGGTTAGAGAGTTGGACAGAATAGGGGTGTGAGTGTGTTGAAAAGCAGGTGCCCCCCACCCTCCATAAAGGAGGAGGTATACACTGAGAAAGCTCTGAAGAATACCGATTATTATAATAGCTGTAGAAGAGTGAGAGAGGTTCAACATTGCGGCGTGTAGAGAGAGCGATTGTACTATCTCGAAGGAGGGACTTGGGGTTATATATTTAAGCTGTATAGAGACCTAGGGAGCAAACTAAGTATATATATATATATATATAATAAAACAAGTTAAAATATAAAATAAAATAACCCCCCTTAATTAAAACCGTTTTAACACGAGCACTTTAGCGGCGGAAGTATCGGAGCCACAGCATCGGAGTAAACAAACATACTAAAGTCAATTATATGATAGATTTAGCTTTCATTATTACTGTATTTTGTATATCACAGCTCTCACAATTTTCCACGGTCCAATTTAAAATGAGAACAACAATAATATCCTTGATCCTGATCTTGATTCTTAATTTAAGGGTTGTGTGGGCAGGCCCAATTAACCCTGTCACGGTGTTGGTCAGGCCTCAGCGGCCTCCCAGGAAGGAGGTTCTAACCTCAAGGGCCAAGGAGGGGTTACAGAGGGGGAACATCACTCCCATGACACGAGGATAGAAGTGGAAGGTGAAGGGATGAACTATGGTACCCGGCAGGAAGCCGCATGGTAAAGTAAAGAGACGAAGATGGTGGAACCAACACAAACCTGTGACGTTAACCACTCCGTTAGAACCGCATGGCTTGTCCTACAGTGACTCGCTAGGATCGCCAGGGCAGTGGATGTGGCTACAGTTGATGTATTGTTGTGTGCTTTATTTCATATGAAAGCTCGTGTCATGGGCAGTCCAGAAAGGCTCTTTGTTTTCACCCATGTCAAGGCTTTATATATTTAATTGCAAAGTATATGTTTTATCATTAAGTAGTAATGATAGGATTTGAGAGAGAGAGAGAGAGTAGAACAGAGTGTGGGGAGGCGCGCATTGTTTTGCTATACTCGATGACGTCATAGCTGGCTTGCCTCGTGGGGATTCGTTGAGGGAGTTTTTTGCCATGCTTGGTGACGTCATGTTTGGCTGGCTTCTTTAGCATTGGCTAGAGGACTTGTTACCGCTTTTCTACGCGGTTCGAGCTAGTGCTAGTATATATACAGCTTTCTCGCCACTCTCTCCCTCAGATCTTGTTTCTAGAACGCATCCCTCTTATCCCTTTGATACCTTTCCCCCACCTCTGCATCTGAGAACCTTTTCCTCTGCCTATCTCTCTCATTTTCCATATCTTTCACCACCTTTTATTAATATTATACCCCGTCTGGTTAACTCTGCAAAATCAGCTTCATGCTAGCCAGTTGTATTGTGCGTTAAGGTCTGATATAACCCATGTATGTTTGTTGTTAAGATAAGTTGATCACGAAGCATTGGTTGGCATTCATATTGTTCAGTACTGCTTTCTGTAATTATTAGTGTTCTGCTGGATTAGATAATGCTAGACTAGGAGTCTGATACTATAAGGTATTGTTTCCGATGGGTGCTGGCTTTAGTTAAAAGCTGCACGACATACCTGAGAACTGGAGTTGATTGGGTAAGTTCTAGTCTGTGTGCCATTGAGAGTAGAGCATGCACAAATGAGGGCTTTTTGCCTATACCATTCTGCACTGTTCTAAGCTCGTTGTTTGTCTTTGAGGTACGCCAGGAGAACGCTTAATACTTCGGTATTAAGGTTTCTCAAGAGAGCTACCCTTCCCTATAACGTAATATTTGACGCACAGACTTGAGATTTGCACTAGGCTATGCGGCATGCCATGCGCACCATTATCTCGTATCATTGACTCTAGCTAGACTTTATCAGTCATAGTAGACATTAAGTATATTAAACCAATTACTCTTTTTATGCATACCCGTTTATGATTACACAAACATTTCGCAGCCTAGTTTGATGTATTGAGACACAAACGACTTAGGCTCTTTTTGTTGATAGGAATACTGCATGTCGTGGCGATTATTATTAGTGTTGTAGCGTTTAGGATATTCTTGGCTCCGACTGCATTATATCTCCTGCCTTTTTGTGTGCATAGCCTGCACGAGCATTGTTCCGCTGCCTGCCTTTTTGGGTTCCATTTCCGATTCGAGCATCTTGATAGCATCTAACATTTAAAGAAGATTCCTTGTTGGTGTTGAAGGACTTTAGTGCACTTTCTTTCATGCAGGAGTGCCTGACATTTATTGATTAAAGTAACATAAGCTGTAACTTCTCTTACCACCTTACTTTGCATACCATAACCACGCACCTTCGGTTATAGGTAGTAATAGGCTGTTTTCACATAACATTAAGCCTAGAGTAGACGCAGATTTATTGAGAGTTTAATAACCTATTATTGCATATAGAACTCTGAAGAGTATTTGTGTTCTTTGTTCACTGGGGATATACACCAGAGGTTGGATCTAGCGCTTTCCGTTGTAGCATTTATGCCATTACTAGTCCAATGAATAAGAGCCCTGATATATTTAAACCTCAGTCGTAACAAATGGCGACCTTACCTAGGATTTGGTGAACCTACATTTATTAGCAGGGAACATTTGTTGTTTTGGGGAATATTTTGTGGGGATCAGCAAGAATAATTTTTTTTTTGCAACATAGTATAGCCCTTGAGTATTTCCGAGAATTTTTGTGTGTATATTGAGGTATAAGAGTTTGGGGTGCTTCTTTTCTGAATATTGAGGTGGGAAATTTTTGTGAGCATCATGTCTTATACCGGATCAGAGGAGAATGGAGACACAGTACGTAATATCGAAACTGAGGAACAGCAGTATGATGATATGGTTAATCAGGTGAACTGTGAGGAGGATGCTAGGATTTTTTTGCAATGGCCTGTTACTGCCGAGCGGTTGGAGGGTATGGGTCGATACGGTCTTCAATGCCTGGCCACAGCTATCAGTCATGCGGGTACTAGCAGCATGACCAGGGATAACTTGATAACGTGTGTACTGGGCAGGGTGACTGGTGAGCGAGATGGGTTGAGTGCTCAGAGCCCTTCGGCCATGCTTCCCCTACACTCGACTCCCAGCCATCCCAGTAGTTTGCCGACCCCGGGTACGCGTCCACAGTTGGGTGGTGACTGGCAGGGTGGGTTGCCCCTGGGGGGACCACCGGTAATTTCAAACATTGTAGCACCTTCACCTCCTCAAGGGTTAAATTATTGCTTCAGCTCGAATTAGCTAAGCTTCAGCATCAGCAGCAAATAGAATTAGGTAAGACCGAAGAGAGAAAATGTCAGCTTCAGCTTCAGCAGCAACAAAGGGCAGGTGAGCAGCAAATAGAACTAGCAAAAATCCAAGCTGAGTCGACTAGGTACTGTGCCGACAGGGACGTAGAGAAGTCGCGAGTAGAGACAAAGGGACAGCGACTTGGGCTGGTAACCGTGCCCCTGATCAATCTCTCTCGCACTTATTGAAACTGGTTCCGGTGTTTGATGAGAGTGGTGTAACAGAATTTTTCGCACGCTATGAGAAGAAGTGCCAGGAACACCAGTGGCCAGAGAATAAATGGGCAGCACTTGTATCCTCTAGATTAATAGGCAAGGGTCTTAAAGCCTACGATGCGTTACCTTTGGAGTCATGTATTGTGTATGAGGATCTCAAGGAGGCTGTCCTGAGGGCTTACGAACTGCAACCAGAAACGTACCGTTCGAAGTTCCGGGGTGTAACTAAGGGAAGAGATAGCACCTTTTTGGAACACGCCCGGGACTTGTCGATGCTATGGGGAACTGGCTCCGATCTGAGAAGGTAACAACGTTTGATGGAGTTAAGCAGTTAATGATGTTGGAGCAGTTCTTTAAGAGCACGAGTGGTGATCTAACTTTGAACTTAAAGGAGAAAAACCCAAGAACTCTAGTTGAAGCAGCAGAAATGGCTGATCGACGGCTGTCGTTGATTCGGGGTTGCGGGTCCTGACAAAAGTACGATGCAAGTGCTAGGGACCGTTATCCTCCCCCTCCCCGTAGCAATGACCCATTTAAACAAAAGAGCAATGAAACTAAAACTGAATCCAAACCTAACACCACGCCGTATGAGAAGAGTCAGGGGCTTTTTACATCACAGTATAAGCCGAAACCGAAATTTATGTGTTTTAAGTGCCACCAGGAGGGTCATAAGGCAAATGAGTGCCCTAGTCGACCTCCTCCGGCAGCCGTGTCTTTTGCTCACGGCATTGGAGTGTTCAAGAGGACATCGGAGTTTGTTAGAGGCAATTCTTCCGAGGTAAATACACTGCCAGTGCAGAAGGATCCGGAAGGCTTATTCCCTGTCCGTGATGCCTTTAGTGACCACAGGGGACTCGGTTGTGTGGAGTAGGGGGGTAGAAGACATGATGTGAGAATTTTGCATGACACTAGGGCATCGCAAACATTGTTGAGAAATTTCACTGGTAAACCTGTAAATACGGCGTGGGTGGTTGTGGTTCAGGGAGTTAATGCAACAAGGTCATACCCGCTTGTAAGAATGAAGATGGAAGTT
This sequence comes from Lithodes maja, assembly GCA_037953745.1. Taxonomy (NCBI): domain Eukaryota; kingdom Metazoa; phylum Arthropoda; class Malacostraca; order Decapoda; family Lithodidae; genus Lithodes; species Lithodes maja. Next base: position 11,311 of record JBAKBP010031764.1, read on the forward strand.
GGTGTGACTCGTGACCTGGATGTAGGAATTGTGGAGAAGTTGCCTGTTGGGGGCGTCGACCTTCTTTTCGGCAATGACTTTGCGGGGCCTACTTCTGAGGCTCCACCCTTGGTCGTTGCCGAGAAGCTGGCCGACGTGAGTAGGGAGGAGCAGGAGTGGGTTGAGAAGTGTCCGGTGCAACCTATGGCGTGTGTTGTCACCAGATCTCTTGCATCCAGGAAGTCACATTCTGGTCAACAGTCTTTAGACAAGCGGAGGAAAGGTACCGAGAAGGGGTTGAAAGTTGATGCGGTTGAGAGTTTAGTATCAACGGACATTCTCGGGGATTCATTATTAGGACCGATTTTCGAGTCTGGAGAAGACCCATTAACTGTTACTGAGAAGGCAGAGGATGGGCTTAAAAAGACAAAGAGACAGCAACAATACACAGAGAGAGAGCAACGGGAGGCTAAATTCAATGTAGGAGGGGGGCATGAGTTGTTTCGCAAACACTTAGATAAGCTTGCTCCTTCGGACATTCGTAAATTGCAATTAGAAGACCCGGAGGTTCTTGAATGTGGTACCGGTGCTGTCGAGTTGGAGGAGGACAGTGATGCACAGTCGGGAGATGTAGCAACAAGGTACCCTGATGCGTACCCTATGAGAAATGGGTCAGCGAAGACGGTGGTCCGAAGCTTGCTAGTGTATTTTTCCCAGTATGGTTATCCGCGGGAGATTCAGTCAGACCAAGGATCCACCTTCACTTCTAGCCTCTTTGTTCAAGCAGTACCGCAGCATGGGATTGTTTCGGTTGTGTCATCTGCGTATCATCCAGAGAGCCAGGGTGTGTTAGAGCGATGGCACTCAGCCTTGGAATCTGTGCTTCGTTATTGTTGCTTTGAGAGTGGGAAGGGTTGGGATCTTGGCCTGCCATATGTTTTGTTTGCTGCACGGGAGGTACCTGGGGAAAGTTTGGGATTCAGCCCTAATGAGCTCGTCTTTGGACACTGTTACGAACTGGCACTCGGGTACACAAGGGCTCTCAATCAGGACTCGAATACGGCTCGCTGCCACAACGGAAACACACGATCCCAACCCCTGAGTACTGCCAGCCGAACAAAAAACACATATACCCTCCAGAGTTCAATCTGCTATAATGGGGTATACAAGAACTCGGTACTAGTGTTCAACAACAGACTAATAAAGAGACAGGAATTATCTAGTCTGGTCAACAATCAAACAATGAAGTAAAAAACAACAACACCAAAGAATAGTGTTGGCCGAAGCCGAAGTAATCCACCCTTGACTATGAACTTAAGAAGTCCTCCACCCTCTACTTCGGATCGGCACTATTACGTTACGTTAATTAATAGTCCTTAAGCATCGAGCAAGGAATCTTCTGAAAAAAGTTAGATGCTTCTCGGATGCTCGTAAGAAGTACGTATCGGATCTTGAACAGTAATTCAATAAGCAAAAACACTGGCAATTAAATACTATTAAAGGTTTAAATTGGCATAAGAATAATTAAAAGAATATGCAATAGTAAATGGCAAACATTAAAAAGAAGTACTCCGCAAATGCAATGGCAATAGCCTACTCGGATTGTGTTCGTGGGCCACTAATCACTAAAGTAGCCAAGCTTGCAACACATGAAATCAATAGTGCATAAACAATATCATACATAAGGAAAGCTTCAATACTATTCTGTATCTACTAATCGAGTAAAGTCTAGCTGGGGTACTGTGGGCAAAAGGTAGCAGTGACTGAGCAAAAACGGCTCGTAGCCTAGCGAAGTCCTCAGAACTGTTTAAAGTATTACGTTAAAACTAACAAGTGCACTTTGAGAAATCCAGATCCCTTGTATCTGGTTTTCTCCCAGCTCCTTGACAAAGTAAAAACAAACTGTTAATAAAATACAGGGTGGTTAGGCTCTTGCCCTCACGCACTGTAAATTATTAACTCAACACAGTCAGCCGCGAAGACAACCTAGGCTTCACTGAACCGAAACGAGTATGCAGGTTTATCGCTTAACCACTGCATCAAACAACAACTCGTAACACAGAAAAGCCTTACCCCAGTCTAGCATTACCTAGACTAGCAGAAAACAGGAATAATAATAATAACACACAGGGAAATGCATATACAAGTGCAACAAACATAAATCAATCCTATTCTAAGTCAACCCTTCCAAAATTGGTTATCTAATAGGCAAGTATCTCGTGAGAACTCAAGCGATAATATGTTGGCTGACTAGCTCTGCACCAACGGGACCATGGAAGTTAAACAGGCAGGGAAAAGAGGAGATAAGAATGTAAGGTAGTAGAGAAAGTTCCCATCAGTCAGAAGAATATATATAGTTAGCAAGGGAAATGAGAAGTCGCTCTGCCTAATGAGTTCTGATGAAAAAATGGCTAGACTTCCCTTTTTATACCCGGCCCTCTAGTGAGCCCAACGTGAACTACTAAGGACCACCCACTGACAACCATTACGTAATTTCTCTCTCTCCTCTGGGATAGACAAAGGCTCCCCTAGCACTGAGGGAGGGAGGAATGGGAGTGAGTTAGGCCCACCTCCCGCCTGGCGCACCCATTGACCCCCAACTGTGGCTGTTTCTCTTCCCATCATTACAAATAAGTTTTACACACAATACTTATAACTAATGATATAAAATAGAACTCGTTGACTCAGATGAAAACAAAATACATATTCATAATACTTATAGTACAACGGCTCACATGAACTAAGTTAGGAAACTCTACATAGACTACAGCCAAAGTTCCTGCCCTGACGATCCTAGCGAGAGTGGGGCATGACTAGGCGTTCTGTACAGCATGCTCACACGTGGACATGCGTCACACCTCCCCCAAGATTTTACTCGCTCAACCCTGAGCTAAAATCTGACAAACACAGAACCCCATCAATCCCCTCACACCCAGCGACCGCATGGCACTAAAACAAAGCTGAGTTTATCACCAAAACACATCTTATTATTAAAAAAAAATCACATTTTATAACTCCTCCCAACAATAGCAAAAAGACACAATATCATGCTCCCAGAGCGAGCTTACAGCAGCTCAGCCGTTTGATAGTTCGTGGACTACTCAAACTCTATAGGCTATGACAAACTTATACGATTACCTATATCAAAAGAAAGAGTTTTTATATGATTTTTATATTTTAATATGTTTTTCCCGGCTGCACTATAAGGGCAGCCTATTTTCCTCCACTCAAACCCACACACCTGTGATAGCCTACGACTGATCATCCACCCTTGATAAACAATCCGCGATCACATTGTCACATCCAGCAATATGACGGATGTCCAGGTTATACTCCTGCAACATCAAAGACCACCTGGTCAGTCTCATATTGCGATTGTGAAATTGATTCAGGAATCTCAAAGGGTGATGATCAGTGTAGATAACCACGACTGGGCCATAGGCTGGAACATACACCTCGAAGTGCCTGAGCGACAGCACAATCGCCAGTAATTCCTTTTCTATTGTAGAATAGTTCTTTTGTGCAGCATTGAACTTCTTAGAAAAGAAACTTACTGGGTGTTCCACACCTTCATTGTCTGTCTGTAGCAAGACGGCACCAGCCCCTACACCACTAGCATCTGTTGCCAGCTGAAAAGGCCTGTTAAAGTCTGGGGCCCTGAGTATCGGGTGAGTACATAGCAAATGTTTCACCAAAGTGAAAGCCTTTTCACACTCTGGTGCCCACAAAAACTTTTTGTCTTTAGATAACAAATCTGTGAGAGGTGCCAACACCGTTGAGTAACCTTTTATGAAGCGTCTGTAGTAGCCTATCATACCCAAGAATCTCATAATCTGCTTCTTGGTTGTTGGGTGCAGAAATTTATTGATAGCCTGTACCTTGTTCTGAGGAGGGCACACCTGTCCCCTTCCCACTACAAACCCAAGGTACTGCACAGTGGCTTTTACGAAGTCACACTTTGCAAAATTTACTACCAGACCTGCTTCACTAAGTTTCCGGAACAAGGTCTCAAGGTGCTCACAATGGCTCTCAAAGTCGTCATCATAAATTATTACATCGTCCAAATATACGGTGCAATTTGGAATGTCCTTTACAATTTCATTCATCAGGTTGAAACGTTGCTGGTGCATTCTTAAGTCCGTAAGGCATAACATTGCACCGGTAGGTACTCCCGTCCACAACAAAACCACATACCTCTTTAGCACGCTCGGACAAAGGTACTTGCCAGTAACCTTTTACTAAATCTACTTTAGACAAAAAACGAGCATTACCAATTTTGTCAACACTATCATCAACCCGAGGAAGAGGATATGGGTTAGTTGGAGTCAAACCGTTTAACCTACGGAAATCAATACAAAAGCGTACCTTGCCATCTGGCTTAGGCTGCAGTGTTACGGGGGAAGTCCACTTAACTGTGCCTTTCTCTATCAACCCTCTACCGAGCATATACTCCAACTCATCCCTCAGAGCTGGTAGTTTTATGGGGGGCACACAGTACGGGATTGACTTAAAGGGTAGATGGTCCCCCACGTCAACATCATGCATAGCCTGAGTAGTGAGGCCTGGGTGTTCAGCAAATACAGTGGGGTATGAACCGAACAACTGACGGATAGCATCAAACTGCGGCTCAGGCAAATGAGCTATAGCCTCGTCAGCCCTTAGGCTCGAGTTCCCCGCCCACTGATCCGCTGAAACATGTTGATCCCAGCTATCCTCCTCTGAAGCTTGACTGTCCCCCTCTCCTTCTCCACCACGGCCGCAACAAGCCAACACAGGGACAGTGAGAGGCTCAGAGGGGCGCCTCACATACTCTTTAATAAGGTTCACGTGACATAACTGGTTCTTTTTCCTCCTGTCTGGAGTGGCAACAAGGTAATCTAAGTCTGAAATTTGTTCTACAATTTTATAAGGTCCAGTGTACTTCGCAGAGAGGGGGTTACCAACCAAAGGCAACAACATTAATACCTCTTGTCCTACAGTGAACTTCCGGAGCCTCACTTTGCGATCATACCTGTCCTTCATCAAAGCTTGTGATTCTGTCAAATTTCTACCTGCCATCTCCAGACTCTTAAGCATGCGCTCACGGCTTTCAAGCACATACTTTAATAATGGACAAGGCTGCACAGTCCCCTCCCAAATTTCTTTCAGCATGTTAAGGGGGCCCCTGACACGGTGTCCAAATATCAGCTCGTTTGGACTAAATCCCAGGCTCTCACCAGGTACCTCCCGAGCAGCAAACAGCACATAAGGCAATCCAAGATCCCAATCCATACCTTTGTCAGCACAATAACACCTGAGCATGCTTTTAAGTGTAGTATGCCACCGCTCAAGCACCCCTTGACTCTCAGGGTGATACGCTGACGATACTACTGCTCGTATCCCATGCTGTTGCATTGTTTGCTTGAACATGTTGGAGGTGAAATTAGATCCCTGATCAGACTGAATCTCCTCCGGGTACCCGTACCTTGAGAAGTACCACAACAAGTTACTGACTACCGTCTTAGCCATTCCATTTTTCATAGGGTATGCATCGGGGTATCTAGTGGCAACATCCATTATGGTTAACAAAAATTTATTTCCAACCTTAGTGGGAGGGAGTGGACCAACCATGTCAACAATAATTTTACTAAAGGGTGGCCCAATCACAGGAATAGGGTGTAACGGAGCCTTAGGAATAACTTGGTTCGGTTTCCCGACACGTTGACAAATATCACATGAGTTTATCCATGACTGCACATGAGACTTCATCCCCGGCCACCAAAACAATTTCCCCAAAGCCGCCACCGTTTTCTTGGCACCCAAATGTCCTGATAATGGAGAATCATGAGCCAACCTAAGCAAACTTTCCCTGCAGCCCTCTGGCACGACCAGCTGGTCAACTGTACCTGATCCGCCCTCCCAGTTCCTTTTAGGATCTTGATATCGGTGGTATAAAATTCCATTAACGAAAAAAAATCCCCTGCCTTTGCATCCCTATCTTCTTCTAACTCCACAGCCCCATTGGTACACTGCAAAACCTCTGGATCCTCTAATTGCAACTTTCGAATGTCTGTGGGAGCCAACATGTCTAACTGCTTGGTCAACAACTCATGCCCTCCCCCAACATCCAACTTAGACATCCGGTTTTCTCGCTGCAGGTAACGGTGCTGTCTCTGAGTCTCTGCCTCCTCCACTACCTTATCAACTGTCTTAGGCACTGGAGTTACAACAGACTCAGTCAAAGGTCCTGCTATTGGGTCTTTTGGGAGAGCCACTGGTTCTAAACTCTTCAAACTTTTCCCAGCCTTCCGCTTCTCCTTAATTCCCTTCCTCCGCTGTTCTGTGGCCTGAGAAATAGGCTGTGATACCTTAAATGCTTGGGAACGAGTTACCACACATGCCATCTGTTGGTGTTGACAACTCACTACCCACTCTTGTTCCTCCCTACTCACGTCGGCCGGCCTCTCGGCAACGACTAAGGGTGGAACTTCTAAAGTAGGCACCGCAAAGTCGTTGCCGAGAAGAAGGTCGACGCCCTCCACTGGCAATTTCTCAACGATCCCAACATCTAAGTCCTTAATCACACCATCAACTTCCAGCTCCACACGAACCAACGGGTATGACCTGGTCACATTAATACCCTGAACAACAACCACCCGTGCCGCATTAATTGGTCGCCCTGTGAAATTCTTCAAAAGTGTCTGTGAAGCTCCAGTATCACGCAAAACTTCCACCTTATGCTGGCAATCCGCCCAACTTACACTACCGGTCCCTCTATGGGCGCAAAAGACATCACGGACAGGGGACGAGCCTTCCTGAGTCTTATACATAGCCTGTGACCCTGCCGCTGGCAAACTACCCTGGGTAAATCCAGACGACATTTCAGCCACACCTATGCTGCGCACCAAAGACACGGCTGCAGTTGGCGGCTTACTAGGACAAGATTTTGCATAATGCCCCTTCTTTCTACAATGAAAACATTCCACTTCCCCTATCGGTTTCTTCCGATAAGGGGCGGAGTTCTGACCCTTCTGTAATGGGACGGCTGTAGTCTTTGGTTCAGTCCTGGTATCTTGGCTTTTAAACTGAGGTTTATATCTATAGTGATTGTCCTGAGCTCGAGGGTTTGGAGTATCGCGCCCCTTGGGAACTGCATCAACACGCTTTACAGATTCACATCCCCTGATTAGCGACAACCTGAGGTCAGCCATCTCAGCTGCCTCTTGAAGAGTTCTTGGGTTCTTTTCTTTAATAGTTAAAGTCATTTCTGCACCAGTACACTTATAAAACTGCTCGAGCAGAAACAGCTCAGTCAACTGTTCTGCCGTCTCAGCTTTCTCAAACGTGTCCAGTTTTTAAGTGCATCTTTTAAGTCCCGGGCATGTTCAAGAAAGGTCGCCTCCCTAGTCTTTGTAACACCCCGAAACTTCAATCGATATGTTTCCGGTTGCAACTCGTATGCCCGTAGGACAGCTCTCTTCAATTCTGGGTAGTCAATGCAAGACTCTAAAGGCAGTGCATCATAGGCCTTAAGACCCTTACCCGTAAGTCTTGAGGAGACTAGAGCTGCCCACTTCTCTTCAGGCCAATTATGCTCCCTACACTTCTTCTCAAAACGATTAAAAAATTCTGTGACTTCAGTTTCACTAAATACCGGCACCAATTTGACTAATTGGGCCAAGGACTGTTCTCTTACTTGGCCCTCATGGCCCATCCGAGTCCCTGTCGACTCTGCACGAGTCTTATCTAAATCTAATTTAGCACAATATTTCTCCGAGTCGTACCTAAGCTCAGCCTCATGCCTCCTAACCTCAATCTCATGCCTCCTGGTCTCATCCTCCTGCTTCCTAGCCTCAATCTTAGCAAGCTCAAGTCTAAATACCATCTCTGGAGACAGGCAGGAAGAGGGAGCTGCCACTACTGAAGGAGGGGGGGCAAAAACTGGGGAACCACCACGTGCACCACCCGAGGGCACTCCAATCTGCCAATTCTCATCCCTCTGTGGGAGAGTGCTAACCTCCGGTAACTGAGTGGACGGCACTGTGGGAGTCGAGTGAGAGGGGATCTGGGGAGGAACCCCCCCAAACGCCCTCTCCTCCGAAACCCCATGTCGCCCACGCAACACCCAGGAAATCAGCTCCCCCTTGGACATCCCTGCTACATTGGAAATGCCCAAAACCTTGGCTATCAGGTGCAAGCCACAAACATCCACCCCAGTCAGCCTCTCCTCCGTCACATGGTACCGCTTACTCACAAAAATTCTAGCATCCTCCTCACTGGTTACTAACGGCACACCTTCAAATGACATCTCTCGCTCATCGTCAGTGCTAATGCACGACATACTGAAGTCCACAAAAAAATTCTCGAGACAAAAGTGTTAAACTTCCTATGCAAGCACTAATTACTAAATTAACTGGAGTCTCTTAAATGCTTTACTAATTGCCATACAAAAAAAAATATTCTTCAATATGCACGCTAAAATACAAACAAACAAATGTTGTACAACTCTGCAAAAATTTGTACTGTTCACAAAATCCTAAGCAAGGTCGCCATTTGTTACGAACTGGCACTCGGGTACACAAGGGCTCTCAATCAGGACTCGAATACGGCTCGCTGCCACAACGGAAACACACGATCCCAACCCCTGAGTACTGCCAGCCGAACAAAAAACACCAATACCCTCCAGAGTTCAATCTGCTATAACGGGGTATACAAGAACTCGGTACTAGTGTTCAACAACAGACTAATAAAGAGACAGGAATTATCTAGTCTGGTCAACAATCAAACAATGAAGTAAAAAACAACAACACCAAAGAATAGTGTTGGCCGAAGCCGAAGTAATCCACCCTTGACTATGAACTTAAGAAGTCCTCCACCCTCTACTTCGGATCGGCACTATTACGTTATGTTAATTAGTAGTCCTTAAGCATCGAGCAAGGAATCTTCTGAAAAAAGTTAGATGCTTCTCGGATGCTCGTAAGAAGTACGTATCGGATCTTGAACAGTAATTCAATAAGCAAAACACTGGCAATTAAATACTATTAAAGGTTTAAATTGGCATAAGAATAATTAAAAGAATATGCAATAGTAAATGGCAAACATTAAAAAGAAGTACTCCGCAAATGCAACGGCAATAGCCTACTCGGATTGTGCTCGTGGGCCACTAATCACTAAAGTAGCCAAGCTACTCCTAAGCCAAGTGTCTCCTACACGAAGCAGTCCGCAGCCATGGATCAAAAAACGCCATCCGAGAAGAAGCAGCAGTGACATAAATCATCCAACGCCAAGAAAAACACAGAGGCAACCGAGGACCACCAGCGATAAGGACCGGAGACAGCGAGGACCGAGGACAGCCATGAACATAAATGTAGATCCGACAAGAACCAAAAATATTATTAAAGCGCGTTCCGTGAGTTCTAAAATAACAAATTTAAAGGTTTTCTATGCAAACGCTCGTAGCATACACAATAAATTTTCAGATTTAGAGGAGCTAGTGTTTACAGAAAATTATGATGTGATTGGCATAACAGAATCTTGGCTCAATACAGAAGATAGAGACTTTTTAGCAGAGTATTCACTTCCCGGTTATGTAATGTTTGAGAAAAGCCGAATAAATCGAAATGGAGGTGGCGTTTTACTTTATATCAAAGAAAGTCTTAACCCTACCCTCTTGTCAAAACCTCAAATTGTGAACGTCGACGCATCTTTTGTGCTAATAAAGAATAATAAAGGTACCAAAATAATACTTGCATTAATATACAGACCTCCAGCTCAATCAGTGCAAACTGACCGAGAAATTTACGAACAAATTGCAGATGTAAGTAACTCACAAGATACCGTAATTTTTGGTGACTTTAATTTACCTGTGACCAAGTGGGGCGATACTCTTACTTCACACTCCGGACATGACTTGTATACGAACTTGCAAGAGAGTTCGCTTTATCAATTTGTTGGAACGCCGACCCGTGGTAATAACGTTCTTGACATTGTACTTGCAACAAAAGAAGAATTAATAGAGAATTTGAATGTTGGTGATGAATTCAGTAACAGCGACCATCATACGATAACTTTCACTTTAAACTTTACTAGTAACGAACCAAATAGTAGCATCGAAAAAGTCCCTAATTTCAAGAAAGCAAACTTTCCTAAACTTAGAGCTATGTTTAAAGAAACTGACTGGAGCTTTTTAATTCACAATAACGACATAAATACATCTTGGAAGTTATTCGAAGCCACTTACCTAAAAGCAGTGCAAGACTGCATACCATCGAAAACTCGGCGTCCAGGCCATAATAATAAGCCCAAATGGTGGAATAAAGATATTTCAAACTGCCTGGTTGCTAAAAAATTTGCTAATGATAGATTAAAATCCTCACAAAATGACGAAGAACGGCTGAAATTTGTAGAGCTACGACGCAAAGCCAAAAAGTTAATTAAGCAAAGTAAAAAGACCTTAGAGTTACATATTGCGAATCAAAGTAAAACAAACCCGAAAGAATTCTATAGTTATATCAGAAAGAAAAAAGTAGTTACTTCAACTGTTGGACCGTTAGTCGATGAAAATGGAGAATACACCAAAGACGAAGAACAAATGAGTAATGCCCTCAATACCTTCTTTGCATCAGTTTTTACAACAGAAGACCTCAGTGATATCCCTACACCATCGCCGATTCAGATTGATAATTCAGATGTTTTAAGCAATATCACCGTTACAGAGAGAGAAGTATTGAATTGTTTAGATAAACTCAAGGTAAATAAAACGCCTGGACCTGATACAATCTCGCCTAGAGTTCTAAAGGAAGCTAAGGATGAGCTCTCTAAACCACTGACATTACTATTCAATAAATCCTTGCAGTCTGGAACTATGCCCGATCAGTGGAAGCTAGCCAACGTAACACCGATATTCAAAAAAGGCAGCAAATCCCTATCCAGTAACTATCGTCCAATTAGCTTAACCTCAGTTGTATGTAAAATGCTAGAAACGGTCATAAGAGACAGACTCGTAAATCACTTAGAGGAAAATAACATACTTAAAGATACTCAACACGCTTTCGTAAAAAACGTTCCTGTTTAACAAACCTCTTAGACTTCTTCCACGATATCCTCAACCTCTACGATGAGAGTAAAGCTGTAGATATTATATACCTTGATTTTCAAAAGGCCTTTGACAAAGTTCCCCACAAACGTTTACTGCTAAAACTAAAAGCGCATGGAATACAAGACGGTGTGTTGAAATTGATAGAAAATTGGCTCAGCGACAGAAAGCAAAGAGTAGTCATAAACGGTAAGGCATCAAAATGGACCAATGTAAGTAGCGGGGTACCCCAGGGATCGGTACTAGGACCAATTCTCTTTCTAATTTACATCAACGACATAGATGAGGGTCTCACCTGTACAATCTCAAAATTTGCTGACGATACAAAAATTGCAAATAGCGTACTCTCAAAAGAACAAGTTGACGATATGCAACACAATCTAGATAAATTGTCATGTTGGGCCCAAATTTGGCAAATGAGTTTCAATGCGGATAAATGTAAAGTACTACATATCGGATACCTAAATGAGAAAGCAAACTATTCGATGAATGGCACTCAGCTTAAGAATGTAAACAGAGAAACCGATCTGGGAGTAACAATATCGAGTAACCTAAAACCGAGTCAACAATGTTCAGAAGTTGTTAAGAAGGCAAACAAAATAATTGGCTTTATTGGCAGGTCATTTGAGCATAAATCCAAAGAAGTTATCCTAACCCTTTACAATTCCTTAGTCCGCCCTCTTCTGGAATACTGCGTTCAATCCTGGTGCCCTTATTACCAAAAAGATATAAACAAGCTAGAACGAGTTCAACGTAGAGTTACCAAAATGATACCAAGCCTAAAGAACAAACCATACGAAGAGCGTCTTAGAGAATTAAATCTATTTCCTTTAACCCAGCGCAGATTAAGAGGCGACTTAATTCAAGTGTTCAAAATCATCAAAGGCATCGACAATATGAACTGTAGTAAGTACTTCACTATCGACCAATCTAATTACACGCGGGGAAACGGTTGCAAAATTATTGGTAAATCTTTTAACTCGCACGAATCTAAGAATTTCTTCTTCAATCGAGTTGTCAACTTGTGGAATGGGCTTCCCCGAAACGTTATAGACTGCATCACCGTTGATTCATTTAAACTCCGCCTAGACAAATATCTCGCATCAAACCCGCGACTGACTGCGTTTGTAAATGAATAACTTTATTTTATCCCCCCCTCAGTTACTAACCCATCTGTCCCCTACTAACTTCCTAATCCTGCCACGGACATTAGTTCCAGGGCAGTAATTCCCTTTCCAATGTTCCCTTACCCACTCTAAACCACTGTTTGGACACTTGATCCTCAGTGTTTTGGAGGACAAGCAACCTAGAAGGGTCACTGGATCTGTTGTTGCTTGATTTCCTTTGTACTCCTTTGTAAGCTTGCAACACATGAAATCAATAGTGCATAAACAATATCATACATAAGGAAAGCTTCAATACTATTCTGTATCTACTAATCGAGTAAAGTCTAGCTGGGGTACTGTGGGCAAAAGGTAGCAGTGACTGAGCAAAAACGGCTCGTAGCCTAGCGAAGTCCTCACAACTGTTTAAAGTATTACGTTAAAACTAACAAGTGCACTTTGAGAAATCCAGATCCCTTGTATCTGGTTTTCTCCCGGCTCCTTGACAAAGTAAAAACAAACTGTTAATTAAATACAGGGTGGTTAGGCTCTTGCCCTCACGCACTGTAAA
>JBAKBP010031765.1:0-24037 GCA_037953745.1 Lithodes maja
GTATTTACATCAAAACTATAGTTAACTATCAAAACTATTCTTCCACAGTGGAATCTATGTGAGTATATTATAAGGATTCCATAGAGCTTAACTACATTATGTATAATAACGCTGCGGAGTCTTTTCAAAAAAACTACCCATTTTTCTATTGCATATTTTATCTTTATTTTTACTTTTCTTGCACTGCAGTCTAAATCTCCCAAGTACTTTCCACCTTCAAATTCCTCTCCTGCTAATTTGTATAAATAATTATAAAGTTAGTTTTAAGAAATGGACAAACTGGATTTTAGGTCACGTATGGGATATAATGTTCTAAATGTATACTATAGCTTTGTCATAGAGTATTAGTCACCACAATATATGTCTTTACCGCTGCATATTAAATTATTGTTCCTTAGACTTTGTGGGTTAAATAAGGGTGATGGCGGCCATCTTGGATCAGCTAAGAACTAATATTTTACATTTTTTTTACCGTAGTTTTAGTATTTTGTTATATTCTATATCAATACTAACCGTGCGGGGGTCTGGGGGCAGCAGCCCCCAGGTTAGGTTATTAGGTTAGGGTAATTACAAAATATGTTTTTAGGGGCATGTTTAAATATTGCAAAATAATGGGTAAATATGAATTTCCAGAAGGAAAAACACTTTAAAACACACTAATCAATGAAGAAACTGATGAGAAAAAGGATTATAATACAAAAAACACATACGTGACCTAAAACCCGATTTGACCTAAGAAATAGTTATTGGGAGGATTATTGATAATTGACTAGAAAAACTGGAAGGATATGTAAGGTAAACCTATTTTTGTCCTTACCCTGCTCAGGCATATTGGCCCCATATGGGCCAAAAAATATGCGTAAAACAGGTTTTTCGCGAATATTTCACGGCCAGAGGCTGATGGCAAGAAGTTTTGAAGAAGAGCAGTCGGTCTGCATCGTCCTACAACTGGGAGAGGGTATGAGCCGCCGCTCTCTCTCCTCCCCTTTCCTGTAACAACCTGTCCGGTCACCATATGGGGTCAATAATCCCAAATGTGTACTACAAATTTCCCCTTCCTATCGAACTTTATTTTAGCCCCAGAGTTCTGCCTTGTTGTCACCCAAGACCCTCAGCCATACCCTCCACAGCCCTGCAACCAAATTAATCCAGCTTATGTAATGTATGAGATATGCCTCACTTTTGTTAACCCTTTTTTTCATTATTATTTTTTTTTTATATATATATGACTTAATATTTACAGTAGTGTAATTTGCTCTTAACAAAATATTAAGCATTAATTGTAGTTTCTATTGGTAACAAGAAATTGAAAATCCATCAATCAGTTTTCGGGTGAGAGCCGTTTAAAGTGCCGGTCCCCATTGCTAATTTCGTTACACTTCTGGAACATTACCTGAGCAGGGTTAAACCAAAGTTAATTTTTATCTGTTTTGGGGGCAGGTGGCTAGGAATCCTCCTCCCCTTGTAAAGTTGACATACTACGTGAGACCGATGATCCCTCTTGGCCGCTAACTACACTTCTACACCTTCAAGAGAAGTACATTACTTGTTATAATTAAGGTGTCTAAAAATCTGAGTGATAACCCAGGTTCGAATCCAGGTGGATCACTTATATGCTTTAATTAATTTCATTGGAAGTTTCATTGGAAAATTTGATATATTTATATTTTGATATTATCTACAAAGTTTTCTATTGAACCATAAACATTTTCTTTATATAATTATTATTAGCTTGTGAACTTTTGGTTCAAATACTAGCAAATAAATTTTGTCCGCAGATGGCGATGGTGGTGGTTTGGTGTAGCGTGTGATGGTGTTGGTGTTTGGACGGGACTGGTAGTGACCTTTCATGGCAGCCAACTATACTGTACTTCTAAACCTTGACAAAGATAAGTACATTACTAGTTTGTTATAACTGTGTTGGTGGTGTAATGGTTTAGATGCTTATGTTCTGGGTTTGGTGTCCCGAGTTCGGATCCCGGGAGAACCATATGATTTCATTAGTGTATTAAAGTACATTGGGGGTTGTAATTGATTATTAATGTTAAGAACGTAGTGTTAATTATCACCTGTGGTATATGGGCCTCTTAGTCTACTATGGGGTAAAGTGACACACATATGTCGTATGAGGCGACTTAAATGTTGGCCAAGATTGACATGTCTATCTATTGCTTGATGCAGTGATCCCTGAAGGGATGGCCACGAACGAAACGCCCCCATGTACACCTGTCCCCAGTCGGTAGACGCCCCTCCTTCCAACCAGCACCGCCTTCACTCCACCCTTCCACATTTCTCTCTGTTTACCTCCCTCTGTCCTTCCATGTTACTCTCGTACACCCTCTTAGTCATTCTCTCGCTTCACATACACTGCATAATGGCCGAACCATCTCAAGGCGTTTCTTTTCACACTTTCCAGTCTACATACACACCACGCCTCCTTACTTCCTCATTAGACTGTCTATCCCTCCATGTAACTCCGCACACACTTCTCAAGTAACTAATTTCCACCCCTTCGCTTTCGTAAGTCGGTGTCAGGATTACCACACGGTCATGCAAGGACTTCTTTACTTCCATGTGCCAGTTATAAATTCTGAATTTTCGGCGTCCAGTGCATTCTGTCCTTGGAAACAGATTGACTTGCTCATGTAGTAATGTAGCCTACACCCAATGTGGTGGATTGTTCTTTTATTTCAAAAATTGTATTTTGCTTAAGCGTAGTTTCCACATAGCTATTTTGATTAGTTCTTTTGTCTTTATACGGTGTCGTCCCAGTTTTGGTTTGTTTATTTTGCAACTTTTTCATTATTGGTGTGAAATAAATCGGTTGAGATGGTTTTCTCTGGCACCATGATGTGTGGGGACTGTTAGGCATGTATTGAACGGGAACATAATTACATTATCTTGAGTTCTTTGTGTGGTGTCCTGAGTTCGAATCCTGGAAGGACCATATGCTTTCATTAGTTTATTAAAGTACATTGGGGTTTGTAATTGATGATTGTTAACCCCTTCAGACTCATATGACGCAGAGGTTGCAAGATTAGCAATAAGAAATATAGTTCTATAGTTATATAGTTATCTCACTCTTATAATTACCTCTCCCAAATTAGTTTACTGCCCACAGCTAACTCAAAGACAACTGCAGAGGTTGAAGTAACTAAACTAAAGGTTTCTAAATACCCCTGATGGTAACAAAGGCTTTAAAGTATCCCTCAAAATCGCGTCATATGTCGGAGAGGGTTTAGAACGGAGTGTTACTTATTCATAGAGGGAGCAATAGGCCTATAAATATAATTGTCAACTAGACTCCTGCTCGTAAGCTAACCAGTTTAACTAATTTAACCAACGTTCACTTAATCTAACCTAATGGAACTAACTTTAAACACAAGGGGCTGAGTTGACCGGAAATTAAAGACCATAATTCATGTTTTCACCAACCAACCAACTTTACTTCTAAAAGTCAATGAAATCGACAAATAAATGTGGTACTCAAAAGACTCGCACCTAGGATACTCGCGCACCGAAATTCCGCGCATTTATGCATTGAGCTCTAAAGTCTTTTTTTTTAACGTGACTAGTGCGTTATGTGTGCGATTACTTTGCTTGGGAAACAGATTAACTTGCTCTTTTAGTAATTTACACCCATGTGGTGGATTGTGTTCTTTTATTTCATAAATTTTATTTTAGAAAGCGTTTTTTCCACATAGCGATGTTGATTAGTCGTTTTGTCTTTACTGTGTTCGTATAATTTTTTTTTTTCCCCCAAGTTTTACATTATAATCCCCATCCATGTGTCAATTATACCGCTATCGGTCAGCAGGAAAAAAAAGTTACCTTAATGGCGTGAAAGGCCCTAATATTGACAACAAAAAGTTTAAAGTTCTTAAAATCGCTAGACTAGTTGGCATAAACTGAAGATTTCTAAACTAATCGGGCTAAACGTGAGGGAGAAAAAACAGCCATCCCCCAAGCATTAAGGGGGGATGGTTGGCTTTTTCTGGACCCCCTTCTCCTTAATGTTTAGCCCCATTAGTTCTGAAATGTTATAACATTTGGCAATTTTAACATCTTTAACCCAGTTTCTTTGAGCAATATTCGGACCTTTCATGCAATTGAGGTAAATTTTTGTTTATATAATTAATATTTTGTCATGCCCCAGCCAGGGTTTGAACTCAGGCCAGTGCTGCAGCACTCTAACACCCAAACCACTAGACCACCGAGGAGCTTAAAAGTAGTGGCTTCATTTGGAATTTTATTCCATCCACCACCACCCGCTCAGACTAGTGATCCCCTGTCAAGTTAAATTTATAATTTTTTTGGTATACATAACCCAACCGAAAGGAGTTTCCTCCTAAAACTACAGGCTCGCTATCGGTCGGCTGGAAAAAAATACACCTTAGTGGCGTGAAAGGTCCTAATATTGACAAAGAAAAGTTTTAAAGTTATTAAAATCGCTAAACCAGTTGGCATAGACCGAAGATTTCTAAACTAATGGGGCTAACCCTGAGGGAGACTGGGACCCAGAAAAAACGGCCTTCCCCCTTTAGCATTAAGGGGGGGATGGCTGACTATTTCTGGACTCCCTTCTCCTTCATGTTTATCCCCATTAGTTCTGAAATTTTATACAATTTGGCAATTTTAACATCTTTAACCCAGGTTCTTTGCGCAATATTCGGATCTTTCATGCAATTGAGGTGCATTTTTGTTTTTTTATATATTTAATATAACAACGGTCTTCAGCCGGAAAAAATGTATCAAAATTTACAAAATTTATCTTTTAGGTCGGTCTTGGTGTGTTTTTTAAGCTTGATGGATGTCTAGGGAGGAAACTAAAGAAATAATAAAAATGTATATAATAAAGAAATTTAATACACCCAAGGCGTCTGGTAATAGGTGAATTATTTTATTGTTAATTATGTAAAACTTTAAAACTAAAAAACCCAAAACTTGGACGAACACAGTTAAAAGACAAAACTTATATAAATCGTTATGTGGAAACGACGCTTAAGCGGAAGATTTTATTAAGATTGGGAAGGACATTTACTGGAAGTACCGGTAATCTCTCTACAATTTTGCCATTTATCTTTTTGTATTTTGACTTGCAGTATAATTTTGTTTACAGTTTGTTAGCAACTCTGATCAATTATAGATTACAATGTAAAACTTGCAAAATAAACAAACTAAAACGAGGGCAAGACAATTTACAGGCATTCAGTGAGCCATCTAGTATTTCTAGTCTAAACTACTTACAACCATGTTATAAAGAAGTGAGATTTGTGAGTAGTGGGAGACTAATAAGCCTTCTATAAACCTCCAATGTTATATTACATCTGGCAGCATCGTAGCTCCTCAAGCCACCGGGCACCCACTGGTGATTTCGCTATACGGGGGCTCATGCTGGGGTCACACATTCACGTATATGCTCCCGTATGCTCCCGTATGAAGGTTTATTGGTAGTTGGTAACCGAATACGTAAAACGTAAGGGCTTAGTACGCAAAACGTAAATAAAATTGTGTCTAGTCGTGGGGGTTGGTACGCATGGCGGGCGTAGCCACGCTGGTCTTGGAGGTGGATGGTGCGGCCAAGGTCGCCCGGTATGTTTTGGATTTCGAATCAGATACGGGGCTCGCGCTCACGTATGTCAAAAGTCGGGAAAGCATACGTTTTACCTGGCTAGCTGCTACGTCTTACGGGTGCAGCCCTGTAAAACGTAGCAGCTAGACAGGTAAAACTTAAGTTTCTCCCGCCAATCGTACAATGTTCACGTAAAACGGGAAAGTAAGTCCGGCTGCATCTGGCTACACCGCCGCACTGCGTGTTGGCGGGAAGACGCGGCAACGTTGTACGGGGGGTATATAAGAAGGAGCGGGGGACACTCCAGTCATACCTCTCACCACACCGGAGCAGCAAACAACAAGCCAACCCTGCCACCTGCTTGCCACCCTCTGCACCCTGCCCTGCCCTGCTTGCCACCCTTTGCACCCTGCCCTGCCCTGCTTGTCTCGCTCTGCACCCTGCCCTGCCCTGCTCTGTACCATGCAGAAGAAAGGCGTGAAGAAGGCCAGGAAGGCTTCCCCTGCCACCTCGACGTCTGACACATCACCTGGTGACCCCTCTCAGCCCGGCCCCTCCAACTCTGACCCCTCTCAGCCTGGCCCCTCCAACTCTGACCCCTCTCAGCCTGGCCCCTCGACGCCTGAAGATGAAATTGTTCTCGACCTCGATAGTGGAGAGCTCGAGGTTGAAGTGGATGATGAGACTGATGATGAGGAAGAAGAGGAGGAAGAAGTAGAACCTGCACCTACCAACAGCCAGGCTCCAACAAAGAAACGGCGCAGGAAGAAGACGAACGTGATACTAACGGAGGAGACTGAGAGGATGCTGGCTGATTGGATTGAGCTGGATGCGCCTTTCATTTATGACAAGGGGGACCCCAGGCACAAGAACAAGGAACATATAGAGTCTGTATGGGCGGAGATGGCTGCGACCATGGACCCACCAATGACCGCCTTCGATTTGAAGACCTGGTGGGGATCTCTCCGCTCCAGGTTCGGCCGGCTCAGCAAGTTGAAGAGTGGTGATGGGGCCAAACGACTGACTGAGAGGGAGAAGTGGATCCTCAGCATGTTCCACTTCATGAAGCCACACATCGTCCGTCAAAAGAAGCCCCGGTCACTTTGTATGCCTCAGGTACGTTGATATTTTTTATGTTTTCAAACCCTTCCACAGTGACAGTGTCAGTTTTAGGTTATTTTCGTAATTATTTTGCTTATAATGATGCTATTATTGTGTTCAATTTATCGTGTTAAACTTAAAATATTTGTTAATGAAACGCATAATAACTCAAACCAGTTTATTCATGTTATTTTAAAGGTTACAAGGATGAATGCTTATGTTGAATTTTATTTTAAATGTTATTTACATAAATAAGTAAATGTTACTAATTCTACATTCATGTCACAACAGTCTGCTGCCCAGGCTGCAGCACCGGCGCCTGCTGTTGTTCCTGTCCCTGACCACACTCCAACACCTCCTGTCCCAGTCTACGAGGTGGATGACCCCTCTGCCGGCAGTCAGGAAGAGGAGGACACACCCCCAGCCATCGCCCAGCCTGCACGGAAGGTGAAGAAGGGGAAGCCTCCTGGTGCTGTCCCTTCAACGTCAACACACGGGACCCTGGAGCAAGTGAGTAGAGAAAATATTAGTTACATTGTTCATTGGTGGCACCCCATTGCAATTCCATGCTATTATTAGATAAAGTGTTTCTGTTTCCAAAGTTATTACAATAACATAAATTAATAATAATACTAAAGATGTCATGATTTCACACCATACTATCGACAATAACTTTGAACATATTTTGTTCCCACAATACCACATTTCATTGGTTAAAATAAATTTGTTGTCAAATATGAAAATATTATGTTTCGTGTGTTTAATGTTCTCTTGTTTCTTGTTCAAGGTCCTCGTGAATTCTGAGAAGCTGCGCCAGAACCTGGGTCAGGCGTTCGATGTGGTCGAGGACCAGGACCATAAGTATTGGCGCTACTCCCTGGAGGGCATGGTGAAAGACTGTGGGGCTGCCTCCAGCTTATAACACCACACTCAAGTTGGAACTGTTGGCAGCCATCGACCCGTTCAAGGTTGCCCATGCGGAGGGAGTGCCCCGGCCTGGTCCGGACCTCTTGCTCCACGCCCACAGGAGCTTTGGCTTTCCGGCGCCCCTACCCCAACCCGTGGCACAGCAGCATCCGACAGTGATGTACCAGGGCACTCCGGCAACCACCCTGCCTCATCCCACCCTGTCGACCCAGCCCCATCTGGTCTTGGGGGCATCGTGCTAGCTGCACACCAGGTTGCAGCCTTGAATTCGTTGCTGGTGCAGCCACCTGTAACGACACCCCCTCGCCAATTCGTCCCGCCTACTGCCTCCACACCCAGCCAACCGTCTTTCGACCTGGGGCAGTTTGGCAACACATATCTAGAAATGCTGACGGCTCAAAAATCACCTGCACCTGTCATTGTAGGTACGCCTGTGTCTGCCATAGATCCCCTGAATGAGACACAGGAGATCCCCAAGCATTAATCATACCCTCTGTATGTATATATATATATATAAATGTTAATGTGTATTTGTTAAAAATATATGTATTTGTGTAATGACGTGTGTGTTTCTATTTCCAATATTTTATCATAATTGTTGATTAATAAGATGACAAATAAAATCTATAATGAAAGTAATGAGCATACAAAATAAATAATTCATTTAAACGCAATAATGATAATATGGTTAATACTAATTATGAAAATCATTGATGGACAACTTACATTAAATATAACTGTTAGACATAAAGTACAAAACAAAGGTAACATGGAAAACATAGCAAAATTGAATGCAATTAGAAAGTCAAAGATGTAAAATTAAATAAGCATAGTACAATTTAAGTACACATATAATTTAAACAAAATAGGAAGAACATAAACATTAGAGAAAATGCACTTTCAAAGATACAATTACAATACAAAGCAAACTAGCAAAGCCTCGATGTATTTAAAAGTAAATGTAACTCGCCTAAATCCGGTCATCCTGCCACAGATCCTTGAGGGGAATTGAAGTAGGTCTTGAGGTAGTTGCGTTGAGCCTTGGCAAGCATGGTTGCAGTGTTGCGGGTCACGGGTGGGATGTTGTTTCCTACAGGTGGGTCAGTCCTCCAGGCGGCAGGTATGAGTTGGTGGGTGTGTGGGTCCTCTTGATCTACCTCTGATTGGGGTGGGCATCGGCCTCGTAGGATGTTGTGCAGAATGCATGAGGCCAACACAACAACCTCTACACGTTCAGGTTTTAGAGATATTGCAGTGTGGAAAACCCGGAAGCGGTTGGCAAGAATGCCAAAGGCGTTCTCTACTGTCCGGCGGGCCCTGCTGATTCTGTAGTTGTATATTCGTTCCTGCTTCGTGAGGGATCGTAGGGGGTAGGGCTTCATCATGTAGGCGCACAGAGGGAATGCATCATCACCTACTAAGAAGTATTCCGTGGATGGTCCAGTGGGGTCGGTAGGGATGACCTCGGCGGGTGGCAGATTTGCGTCCTGTTTCTCAAGCAAGTTAGACAGACTGGTGTGTGCAAAGCCACCACCATCAGACTCTGACCCTTTGGCACCAACGTCGACGTATATGAACTTGTAGTTGGAGTCAACAATTGCCATCAGGACAATGGAAAAAACTTCTTGTAGTTGAAGTAATATGTGCCACCAAAGTTTGGGTTTCGGATCCGTATGTGTTTGCCATCAATGGCTCCTACACAATGCGGCAGATTCCATCGTTCCTCATAGCCGCTGGCAACCTCCTTCCATGCAGCAGGCGATTGTGGCATCTTGATCTCCTGATCTCCGTGGACAGAAATGATTACCTGGCAGGTGTCTGGAACAATTTGGCTGATGGTGTTGTGGGCAACACGAAAGTTGTATTGCAGGCTCTTATAGGAATCACCCGTAGCGAGGAAACGTAGGGTGATGGCCACCCGCAGACCAGGAGGAATGGGCTTACGCCAGAATGTAGGTTTCTTCTGAATGAGCGGTGTGACACGTTCAACTATCTCATCAAATAGTTGTTTGTCTACCCGGGTGAAGTTTTTGTAGAGTTGTGGACATTCGGTGGCCAACTCTTTCATCAGCTTATCATAATGGCCATGTTCAGGCCTACGTTGTAGATATGGCCACATCCACACTGTCTTCTTGCTCCTTTCATTCTTCTTCTCTTCTTCTTCTTCATGGATGTTGTTTGCTATTGCAAGCAGTTCCAACATTTCTATGTAGGAAATGATCCATTGCATGAGCCGGGTGTTGTGCCTGTTCTCCGGTTTGATTAGGGAGTTCACCATCTTGAACTCCTCCAGGATGTATTCCGTGATGTTCTTCATGGTGCCGAGTCAGGAGTGGGAATGGGAACGTTGTGGCCAGCCATGCCCTTTTCTAGTTCCCAGATTCCAACCAAGACATACGTGGTTGACAAAGACTGTCTTTGTATGTGTTTGGACAAACGGGGTGTGCCTACGATTGTCCGGACACGGTCCACGTAATGCCTACAAACTCACAAGACGTACGGCCTCGGCTACGTAGGTATTGTGGGGGCGTGGCCATGGGCGTGGCCTGTGTTCCGCAAATCGGGCAGCCCAGGCGGACTAACGGGGACATGCTTACGCAAGTCGCAAGCACGTACGTAGCTCCATACGACTACATTACGTCTGACGTAACACTGGCCCCGTTACGGTACGTATGTCGGGTAGTGCAATAGTCTTCCTCTATACGGGCGTACACGGCCGGACTACGCCCGTCATTACACAAAATTGGCGATCACGCCTGACGGGAGCATACGGGAGCGATATATGTGAATGTGTGACCCCAGCATCAGGCTTTTTGATGGTTTGCCCGTCAAATGTGCCAGATGACTAGCATGTCCGTCTATTAGTCCCGCTCGTCTGGACATACCTTAAAGATTGTAGCCTGTTCAGACCGGCTGGTATAATGAAATAACTCGCCAAATCTCTGAAGTGGTCTGTACAATGTTCCTCGGTGACTTAATTACTGCTTAAATTTATAATCCTCCATTCAGAATAATGTTCAGCTCTTCAATCACATTTTTCTATTGCATATTTTATCTTTATTTTTACTTTTCTTGCACTGCAGTCTAAATCTCCCAAATACTTTCCACCTTCAAATTCCTCTCCTGCTAATTTGTTGTTTATATATAAAGTTAGTTCTAAGAAATAGTTATTGGGAGGATATTGATAATTGATTAGAAAAACTGGAAGGATATGTAAGGTAAACTTATTTTTGTACTTAAACCATAAGTTAATTTGTATCTGTTTTTGGGGCAGGAGGCTAGGAATCCTCCTCCCCTTGTAAAGTTCACCTACTAGGTGAGACCGATAAAGGGGCGAGGGAACGCGAAAGTGGTCCCGTACCTTAAAAGTTTGGGCTCTGTCTCTGGTCGGCCACCCCCAGCTATGTGGCATGTGCCAGAGTATTATACATAAATGTGTTGCATTTGTGGATGTTGAAGGCAAATGTCAAGTCCCTATAAAGTGGACATGCCCTAGCCCTTGTGAATATAGAGTGCATAGTGTTAAAGTTAATCCTGTAGGCTAGTCAATTTGCCTAGTTTGTTCTAAAAATGTTTAACCTGCTTGCATTTAAAAAAAAAAAAAAAAATCATTATAGGGAGGCCTGTGTAAATTATACTTTTGTTATGACAAACCTTTTCCTCACCAGTCGCTGCCAACTCCAAATTCCGAACTCGGGACGGATCGGCCAGAGAGTCTGGGGAACTAACAACCAGCCGGACCACAACCCTTCATACAAGATAAGTAGTTCAGTAACAGTTATTGTAAATGATCACACAGGGATATATGAGCCTCTTGTGTTGTAGGGCAGACTGTAGAAACTATATTTCCCCATATCCAAATTAGTCTCCAGTGGCAATTGTAATGAGTTTGCTAGAGAAGGCCTCTAGCTGTGAAAAATAGATTCCTTCTGCCCTCCCGGCCACCAGTACACTGGCTCTATCCTTGAGAGCATTGACTGTCCCTGGTGTATACTAATAATAATTTAAAACTTGCTAAGCAAATCAAAACTAGAAAGACTCAAGATAAACACAAAGGAACTAATCAAAATAGTTATGTGGGAATAACTAAAGACCGAACTATGTTATCATGGATGTGAAGTTATTCTTTGAGTGATCCTGCCAAACACCCAAACTCCCAAAAATTGCCTAAGGTTTCTATGCTTGCCTTTTTAATGTATATACTCAGGCACATACCCCATAGCTGCGGGTGGCCGACACGAACCATTGAAATTAACAGCGGAGTTTGGTCTTAAATTTAGGTGATAATTCTGTTAATTATTGGTGGTGTAATGATTTAGATGCTTATGTTCTGGGTGTGGTGTACATGCGTACATAACATTTTAAGACTGAGTGTTGCACACAAACGTGCAGTTTGTCTATTGTCGTAATGGCGGCGTTCCAGGCAACCCTTCACTTGTGTCCTGAGTTAGAATTCCGGGAGAACCATATGCATTTATTAGTTTATTAAAGTACATTGGGGATTGTAATGGATGATTAATGTTGAGAACTGGGTGTCGCTTTATTATCGATGTCTACAGCTCTAACTTCCTTAAAGACCAAAACTCGCAAGTGGTCAATTGGGTAAGATTGGTATGGGAAGCAGTTCAGGTCATAGGGTGGCTCTCGGGTAGCGTGATGTGTGGAGGCTGTTGGACTTGCTTTTTCCTTCAAAGATTTTCATGAAGTATAAGTAAAATGCCCGCAAGACTCATTTGAGATGAACTTTAGCATTTTTCGGCAGAAAAATTGCCCGACCAAGTAAAAAATAGGGTGATAAGTGTTAAATTGCCTAACTAATATGGCAAAGCTCTTTATACTAATGGGGCTAAATATGAAAAGGGGGTCCAGAACAAAACTCCTAATTTCAATAACTGTATACTGTAGAAGTTTAATGTGAATTCCACGGTCAGGTCGACCCCAGTTCCTAACTTAACCCGAACTAACCGCTAGGATTAACCAAATATTCTGCTAAACTAACCTAATCATCTTCCGTACGGTCAAAATCAATATTTCAATAACTTTGCTCATAAACTGAAAGTTTACTCGTTAATTTTGAGTTAAAGTTTTATATTTTAATTTCCTAGAGTCACTTGTTTCGAACGGGTGTTGACTAGCGTAGTACTATTATTCACAGCGTTGGAGAGTAGAGTTAATATCTCTTAATATTTGTTAATATCAGTTTAGATGCTTGTGTTCTGGGTGTGGTGTCCCGAGTTCGAATCCCGGGAGGACCATATGCTTTCATTAGTTTATTAAAGTTCATTGGGGTTTGTAATTAACGATTAATGTTAAGAACAGAGTTACTTAATTCTATATATCGGTGAAATACTGAATTTGTCTGTACATGCTCTTTTTCCTCTTCTAAACCTGGAAAGGGCTGAGTTGACCGTAATAGAATGACTATAACAAGATTTGCTACACTTTTATTTATTTTATTTTTGTCATTTTACTGGGTTCTTCCAAGTTTTTGTTTGTTTAGTTGAACATTTTAAATTATAATGCAGCGTATATATATCTGAACTCTAAACATGTAAAGAATAAGCATATTTTTAGCAAGGGTTGATAGAGCCTGAGCAGCCCCCACACAACATGGTACCCAATAACAGCCTTCTTAACTGATCTTCCTCCCACGGCCAGCTTCCTAGATAGAGTAGCTTTGTGTTGGTAGTGTAATAGTTTAGATAATTGTGTTCTGGGTGTGGTGTCCCGAGTTCGAATCCCGGGAGGCCCATATGCTTTCATTAGTTTATTAAAGTACATTGGGGTTTGTAATTGATTTAATATTATGAACGGGGTGTTACTTATATTAACTGCCTTGATGTAATGGATACCGGGTAGTGTTTAAAATCTGTATGTGGTAACCCAGATTCGAGTCCCGGTGGATCACATGCTTGCTTTTATTAATTTCTTTGGGAGGGGTTGGGTTTTGGAGTTAAATAATAGAATCTATTAGTTTGCTTTGAAATTGAAAAGTACTGTAAAGTTTTTAGGGCAATTGAAATTGGAAGAATATGAGCTTTAGAAAAGTACATTTATTATTTATTTATTTAATCTTGACAGCGTAATGCTTAGTGCACCGAATTTAGGTGAGAGTATCCTAGATTAGAATCCTTGGAGAACCACACTTATTCATTAGTTTAATTTATTTCATTAATTAGGTATATTTGTAAGTTAATTGGTGGGTTGGTAACAAAAATGAATTTATTAGATACTGTAGTTCTTAAATGGGATAGACACTTATATTTTAATCCTGTATCTGTTTTCATATCTCGGACTATTATGTAAAGTGTTATATTTTGAAGTTATTTAAGAATTAATGCTAAATTAAAGACAAATTTATCTTCATTCTATGTGTAATTGCACAAAATCAGATCATTAATATCACTGATTTTCTGTTTTAGAAGCTGTGCGACCTCTTTGCGAATTATTAAAGTTGATCATTGTTCTTCAATCTAAAGTAACTGGCTTATTGTCAGTTAGCTTAGGGGTAGACAGTTTGTATGTATTTACTATGGCACATACCTCCTTGCTGGGGGTGGCCGACTCGAGACAGAGCCCAAACAGAAACCACATTCAAGGGTTATAATTCTCAGGGTCCGGGACCACGTTCATTGAGAAAGTTAGTTGTACTAAATAATGATTGCAAAAGCTTATAAGCGGCATTAAAGTGTTCAACATTTAGTAGGCTATATATTTGTTTTAATAATTTCAAATTTATATTAAATTTGCTTAGTTGATATTTTTAAGCATTTAATATAATTCATAATAAATATGCTTGCCAATGTTTCCAGCATTTTATAAAGATTTGATCAACCCTGACCGAACCCTTTTTCCTTAGCAGGTGGTGCAGACTACTCCAACCAAGCTACCAGATTACACCAAGCTACCACTAACAGGCCACACCAACCTACCTAACGACACAAAGCTACCACTACCAGGCCACACCAGCCAACCAGGAACACTTAACCCACCAGCCACATGTGCACTCAAAGATAAGTAGATTTATACTACCTTTTTATATATTCCCCGGAGGTGTCGCTGTAGGACAGGGTGGTAAAACCATATTTCCGTATATCCAAAGTCTTTTGGGTCACTAAAATGAACTTGCCAGGAAAGTTGTAGAGAGTTGTGAAACTCGGAACGGTGATTGTCCCTAGGGGGATGGGTCACAGACTGTACCATGCTCTCATAGATGTAAAGTTCTTGAACCTGGCACTGCTGCCTTGATAGCGTAATGCATAAGTGCGCGGAATTTCGGTGTGAGTATCCTAGGTTAGAGTCCTGGAGTGCCACATGTATTTGTTTTCATTGAGTTAGAAGTAAAGATGGTTGGTGAAAAAATATGAATTGTTATGTAAACTTGAGGCACTAGAACTTAAAATAATTGTACTATAATTATTCTGGAAGGGGAATAGTTTCTTAATGTAAACCATTGAAGCTACTACACACGAGTAAATAGTATAAATTCTTAGTGCATTGTAAAATAGTGTTAAATATTTAATGCAGAAATAGTCTTAAACTTTTGAACAATCTGTCCTTGCAGTAAATTGTCCATTGCAGTAAATTAAGTTTGATTCAACATAAACTTCATTAGTATTTTTCTGGCCGTATACTTTTTCAAAATCATACTTGATCTGTCATATTTTGTAGGCCTAAATCCTAAATTTTCTAAATTTATTTTGTATGCCGGGAATGCATAAGTACGCGGAATTTTCGTGAGAGTATCCTATGTTAGAGTCCTTGGAGTGCCACATGTATTTGTTGATTTCATTGAGTTTAGAAGTAAAGTGGGTTGGTGAAAAAATATGAATTAGTGTAATTAGATTAAAATATAGGACTTAAAAACTAACTCAAAAGTTACTGTTAAAATATTTAAAGATTTGTGGAACTCTGTTGAATTTGAGTAACTAACAACAAAATTGTCAAATTAAGAAAGTTCGCACGAAGGAAGTTTGGGTTGTGAAACATAGTAAATGCAGGATTCGAAACTGCATAATAATTCTTAGGCTTGTGTATATTTCTTTAACTGTCTTGATAGCGTAATGGATAGTGCGCGGAATTTCGATGAGAGTATCCTGGGTTCGAGTCCTCTGAGTGCCACATGTATTTGTTAATTTCATTGAGTTTAGATGTGAAGTTGGTTGGTGTAAAAAACATAAAATTTAGGAATTCTTGTGGTTAAATGTAAGGTATAGTTTAACTTTTAGGCACTTTGCATTGGAGTAACGGAACACGAATGATACGTGCATAGAAATCACCAATTGTGGGTAGGAGTTTAGATCGGAGGGTTGTTCTTGGGTAGAATGATGCGAGGGGGACTAGGGTATAGATTGGAACTGGATAATTATAATTATTAAAACTTTTATATTTTTCGAACCGTCT
The DNA here is from genome assembly GCA_037953745.1 of Lithodes maja. NCBI lineage: Eukaryota > Metazoa > Arthropoda > Malacostraca > Decapoda > Lithodidae > Lithodes > Lithodes maja. The sequence continues at coordinate 16,004 of JBAKBP010031765.1, forward strand.
TCATAGCGTAATTCATAAATGCGCGGCGTTTCGATGCATCCTAGGTTAGAGTCCTTGGAGTGGCGCGTGTATTTGTTTTCATAGAGTTTAAAAGTAAAGTTGGTTGGTGAAAAAATATGAATATAACGGTAATATCTATGCCAGCCTCGGTCAATATAACTCCAGCTCCTTACTTATCCCGTACTAACATGCCTAACTTAACCAAAACTAACCAAACTTTATAATCAAAACTAATCTAACTTCTCCAAACTGTATAGTCAAAAGCAAATATACATATACCCGGTACATGATATTGCTCATAACTTTCAATTTTATTAATATATTTCCTTACCAGTCACAAGGTTTAAAGTTTTCTTTGTTAGCTTAATGCATAAATGTGAGGAATTTCGGTGTGGGGATCCTAGGTTCGAGTCCTTGGAGTGCCACATGTATTAGTTTTAATTCATTAAGTTTAGAAGAAAGTTAGTTTGTGAAAAAATATGAAATGACAGAATTGTAAAGTTAGTCTCTCTAGATTTTGTATTAGTTATGTTTACCAGTGATCAGTTGCTTTTGGCTGTACTAACTCTAATGTAGTATTCTTTAACAAAGCACTGGAGAAGGGGTGGAGTTGACCCGGTAACTGTCTTGATAGCCTAATGCTTAGTGTGCGGAATTTCGGTCAGAGTATCCTAGGTTCGAGTCCTTGGAGTACTACATGTATTAATTACTTTTATAGATTTCATTAGTTAGGTTTATTTGTAAATAAATTGGTGAGTTGGTGAAAACAAATCTGAATTAAATCGATAGACCATGATTAGTCTTGAACCATTTCACTGTAGGGTACTTAACCCCTTCAGCATGAGGATGTAATTTCATACAGTACTTCGATCTGGATTAGATTTCAAATTTTATTTTTTTAGTTATTTCCACAGCGATTTTGAATAGTTCCATTGCATTTATCTTGTCCAAGTTGTGGTTTGTTTGTTTTGCAAGTTTTAAATTATAATATGTTCTTAGTTTAATTTCCGATAAATTTAAAAGCATTTTGAACAGTAACTTTGGAGTTAATTTTAAAGTTTGATATTTTAACTTCCTACTTATTTGGACTACTATTAGATTCTTATAATCTTTAGCTTATAATCTACAGTATTCGAGACAGAGCCCGAATAGGGACAACGATATATATTTCATGGTTCTTGCTATTTTTTTGCTAGCCGGCGGTAACCTAGCGTGTATTGTGACTATTCGGCCATTAGGAGAAAATTGTGAAGCAAGCTTTAGTTTAATCTTTAAATACATTATATTAGTTTGTATAGTCTAAATAGATTAGGTGCTAAGGAGTTTTGTTTTATTACAATAATTACTAAATTCTTATCAATCCATAATTCTTGAATACCAATATATTTAATAACTTTGTTTAAAGTTTTGCAATTCTGTGTTCAACAGGTTTGGCCCTGTGTGCAAGGAGAACGGAAACCCGAACAAGTAACCTTGAAAACCTCGACGACCACACGCTGGCTGGGTTGAAAATTAAAGATTCCACACCTCCACTCAGCACTACGCCGACTTAAGGGGAGACGGACCGTTTTTATGGTATATTAATTCATTTCATAGTTTTCTCGCTAGACCTCTATCAAGCTTAGGAAATCACCCCCTAGACACCCCCTTAAAGATAAATTTGTAAAAATTTTCGGTAGAGAAATATCCAGGCCGAAGGCCGATTCCTCCTATATTTACAGGCTTGCTATTGCTCGCCAGGAAAAAATACACCTAAATGGCACAAAGGGTCCTATTATTGACAGAAATGGGGTGAAAAGTCATAAAATTTGCAAACTAATGGAATTGGTCTTAAAATTTCTAGTAGTGGGGCTAAACATTAGGGAGAAGGGGGTCCAGAAAATCAGTGTCTCCCCTTAAGGATTTCACACCTCCACTCGGCACTAAGTCAACTTAAGGCTTCCACACCTCCACCACTCCGCACTACAGCAACTGACAAGAACCTGGTCAACATCTACAGTACTTCTATTTATTTTACTCAGGCCTATTCCCCGTTTTTTATATATTTACTTTCTACTAAAGTAAAACTCCATCTTGTTCTGCCCTTCACTTGTTCAAAATAGTTTAAAAGTATAGTGTTCATATATAGCCTACTCGTACATTATAATGCAAGACTTTCAAAATAAACAAACCAAAACTTGGACGAACACCGTAAAAACACAACATATCAAAATCGCTGTGGAAACCACGCTTCAGCAAAATAATAATTCTTTTTAACCCTTATTTAGCGGGCTAGGTGGTCTATTTGACCGTAGCACCCAGCATTTTTTTTTTTACCCTAAATAGGGTTGTTTCCGTGCTCATTTTCATGCCTAAATAAGACCCAGAGGGTAAAACAAGTATCTATCCCTGAAAGGGCATAAACAGAGATTTCCAATGACACCCGAACCATCCTTGTACGACCACTGGTTCTCTTGCAACGCTCGCGCAACAAGAGTACAAAAAACCCTGAAAAAAGGCAATTTCCTTATATAATTCCCTGTGCAGTGAGGCAGAAGAGGGGGAGGAAGTTAGAATACAGTTCAGTACACACGCGGTGGTCGTGGGGAGCGGTCATAAGGTTACTACGCTCGTCCCACCCCTCAGCTCTCTCTCAGCAACATTACGTGCTGAAAATGGTGCTCGACAGATGTCGTGCACTGACGCATAGTCCAAATTTATTTCACTCGACATATGTCGGGCGCCGACAGTTAAGGGTTAAATAAAAACAATCAATTTAAAGACGGTTCCACACTAAGTGCGGTTCTGGTCTTGCGCCCTAATGGTAGTGCTCCAGGCAGCGCTGTTCAGAGCTGCATCACTTATAATGTGTTTACCTCCTTCAGACTCATATGACACAGAGGTTGCCAGATTAGCAATATGAAATAGAGTTCTCACTCTTATAATTACCTCTCCAAAATTAGTTTTCTGCCCACAGTTAACTCAAAGACAACTGCAGAGGTTGAAGTAACTAAACTAAAGGTTTCTAAAATACCCCTGATGGTAACAAAGGCTTTAAAGTACCCCTAATAGGCTCAAAATCGCGTCATATGTCTGAGAGGGTTAACAGTCCTGGTGGTGTAATGGTTAAGGTGTCTACAAATCTGTGTGTGATAACCCCGGTTCGAATCCAGGGGGATCACGTAATTGCTTTCATTAATATCATTGGAGGTGTTTGGTGGTGTGGTGAAATTGATAACTTCTAGATTATTTATTAACTATCAGACTATATGACCTGATCCCTTGGTGTAGCTCCCATGTTCACGAACTTTTATATTTTCACCTAATCTACTAGTCTTATTATTAATATAACCGTTCCAAAACATATTTATTTATATCTTTGTAGGATTATTAGTCTTCAATAAATGTTATTGTATTGCATTATAATCAACCTTGTGTACCATGCATAAAATAAACTTAAGGAATCAAAGTTTTTAATGTATATATGAATATGCTTTGGCAGTGACCAAGTTGTGAAACTTCAGTATTATTAACTTCATACATTTATAAGTTGCTTTTATTCTTTTACCAGTTTTGGTTTGTTTATTTTGCAAGTTTTATATCCTGCTTAATTCTGGTTGGTTTATAACATAAGTTTATCTGCTAAGACTAGTCATTGGAAGGAATTTTGGTTAAAAAGTTTGAGTAATGTAAATCTGGTTTAGCCCAGTTAAAAGAGTAAGAATGTAATATAGTAATGGAAGATCATTAATATAATATAATCACAAAGCAATAGTTCCCAAAATATAATTAGAAGGTTGAAAAATGTGGTATTGCAGAAAGAGGCCATTATACTATTGTTCAAAGTAGTTTGTACAAAATAAATAATTTAGACTATTTTCTAATGCCTTCAGTCTAGAATGTTTAAACATTTGCAAGCTTCTTTTATTTATAAATTATTATTTTACTTAAGCTTAAGGCCTAGGGGGCCTAAAAATAGGTCAACATTAAAACAAAAATATACCGTTGAATCCGCAACGGCGAGACGAATCCAAATATGTAATAATATTGACAAGTCAAAATTCGACCAAAATCACCGATTTGCCTGGGCAAAATATTTTCGATTTTGGGCGAATGGTTGGGCGAAAATGAAATCTAAGACCATGTCTAGAAGCAGCTCGCCGAGAAAAATCGAATGGCGCCAAGTATAATTCCCTAGGACTTATAGTTTGGGCTACAGAGGACTTTTAACGTCCAAAAAACGGTCCCCTGGGCCCTCCAGGAAGGCCCAGTCAAAATCGAAATCCTAAACTAATGGTCCTATTTTAATTATGTTTGCGCCATTCGATTCAGCTTGCCAAAGTGTACTTATGGTATAAATTTAAACAAAATCTGTTCATATATAACTCGTCTATGGAGTTTTTAAACTTTAAAATAGGCCTAGGGGGCCTAAAAATAGGTCAAATTTAAAAACAAATTATACCGTTGAATCCGCATCGGCGAGACGAATCCAAATATGTAATAATATTGACAAGTCAAAATTCGACCAAAATCACCGATTTGCCTGGGCTTTTGAGAAAAATATTTTCGATTCTGGGCGAATGGCTGGGCCAAAATGAAATTGAAGACCATCTCTAGAAGCAGTTCCCCGAGAAAAATCGAATGGCACCAAGTAGAATTCCCTAAGACTTATAGTTTGGGCTACAGAGGACTTTTAAAGTCCAAATAACGGTCCCCTGGGCCCTCCAGGAAGGCCCAGTCAAAATCGAAATCCTAAACTAATGGTTCGATTTTAATTCTGTTTGTGCCATTCGATTCAGCTTGCCAAAGTTTACTTACGGTATTAATTTAAACAAAATCCGTTCATAAATAACTCTTCTATGGAGTTTTTAAACTTTAAAATAGGCCTAGGGGGCCTAAAAATAGGTCAACATTAAAAACAAATTATACCGTTGAATCCGCAACGGCGAGACGAATCCAAATATGTAATAATATTGACAAGTCAAAATTCGACCAAAATCACCGATTTGCGGTTTTTGAGAAAAATATTTTCGATTCTGGGCGAATGGCTGGGCGAAAATGAAATCTAAGACCATGTCTAGAAGCAGCTCGCCGAGAAAAATCGAATGGTACCAAGTAAAATTCCCTAGGACTTATAGTTAGGGCTACAGAGGACTGTTAATGTCCAAAAAACGGTCCCCTGGGCCCTCCAGGAAAGCCCAGTCAAAATCGAAATCTTAATCTAATGGTCCGATTTTAATTCTGTTTGCGCCATTCGATTCAGCTTGCCAAAGTGTATGTGTGGTATAAATTTAAACAAAATCCGTTCATAAATAACTTGTCTATGGAGTTTTTAAACTTTAAAATAGGCCTAGGGGGCATAAAAATAGGTCAAAATCAAAAAATAATTATACCGTTGAATCCGCAACGGCGAGACGAATCCAAATATGTAATAATATTGACAAGTCAAAATTCGACCAAAATCACCGATTTGCGGTTTTTGAGAAAAATATTTTCGATTCTGGGCGAATGGCTGGGCGAAATGAAATCTAAGACCATATCTAGAAGCAGCTTGCCGAGAAAAATCGAATGGTACCAAGTAGAATTCCTAGGACTTATAGTTTGGGCTACAGAGGACTTTTAAATTTAAAAAACGGTCCCCTGGGCCCTCCAGGAAGGCCCAGTCAAAATCGAAATTCTAAACTAATGGTCCGATTTTAATTATGTTTGCACCATTAGATTCAGCTTGTCAAAGTGTACTTGTGGTATAAATTTAAACAAAATAGGCCTAGGGGGGCTAAAAATAGGTCAAAATTAAAAAAATATATACCGTTGAATCCGCAACGGCGAGACTAATCCAAATATGTAATAATATTGACAAGTCAAAATTCGACCAAAATCACCGATTTGCCTGGGCAAACACAAGGATTTTTGAGACAAATATCTTCGATTTTGGGCGAATGGCTGGGCGTAAATGAAATCTAAGACCATGTCTAGAAGTAGCTCGCCGAAAAAAATCGAATGGCGCCAAGTATAATTCCCTAGGACTTATAGTTAGGACTGTTAATGTCCAAAAAACGGTCCCCTGGGCCCTCCAGGACGGCGCAGTCAAAATCGAAATCCTAAACTAATGGTCCGATTGTATTTTTGTTTAAACCATTCGATTTAGCTTGCCAAAGTGTACTTATGGTATAAATTTAAACAATCCGTTCATAAATAACTCTTCTATGGAGTTTTTAAACTTTAAAATAGGCCTAGGGGGCCTAAAAATGGGTCAAAATTAAAAAAAATATATATACCGTTGAATCCGCATCGGCGAGACGAAATCAAATATGTAATCCACGGACTGCCACATGATTTGTAAATTTCATTAATCGATTTTAGGAGTATAGTTGGTTGTTGGAAGGAACATAATAATTGATATTGGTTCAGGGGTAATTTATCGAGAGGACTTCCTAGTGGTTAAGGCCCCATTATTGCTCTTTCCATTCACATATGCATAGCCTACGTGAGTTGCAGTTGGGATGTGTGTACATGCTTAGATTGATATGCAGGATTCGAAGTTGCATAATAAATCGTAGGCAGTGTCCACCATTCTTTAACTGTCTTCGTGGTGCGATGCATAAGGTGTTGATTTTCGGTGTGAGCATCCTGGATTCGAATCCACGGACTGCCACATGATTTGTTAATTTCATAATCGATTTTAGGAGTATAGTTGGTTGTTGGAAGGAACATAATAATTGATATTGGTTCAGGGGTAATTTATCGAGAGGACTTCCTAGTGTTAAGGCCCCATTAATTGCTCTTTCCATTCACATATGCATAGCCTACGTGAGTTTGCAGTTGGGATGTGTGTACATGCTTAGATTGATATGCAGGATTCGAAGTTGCATAATAAATCGTAGGCAGTGTCCACCATTCTTTAACTGTCTTCGTGGTGCGATGCATAAGGTGTTGATTTTCGGTGTGAGCATCCTGGATTCGAATCCACGGACTGCCACATGATTTGTAAATTTCATTAATCGATTTTAGGAGTATAGTTGGTTGTTGGAAGGAACATAATAAATAATATTGACAAGTCAAAATTCGACCAAAATAACCGATTTGCCTGGGCAAAGTTTTTGAGAAAAATATTTCGATTCTGGGCGAATGGCAGGACGAAAATGAAATCTAAGACCATGTCTAGAAGAAGCTCGCCGAGAAAATCGAATGGCGGCAAGTAGAATTTCCTAGCACTTATAGTTTGGGCTACAGAGGACTTTTAAAGTCCAAAAAACGGTTCCCTGGGCCCTCCAGGAAGGCCCAGTCAAAATCGAAATCCTAAACTAATGGTCCGATTTTAATTCTGTTTGTGCCATTCGATTCAGCTTGCCAAAGTGTACTTATGGTATTAATTTAAATTAAATTAAATTATGTTTGTCCCACTGTTGGTTTGTTAAGTTTTACAATGGAAGTAGTTGGTTTTTCATTTTAATTTGATAGAATTGATTGAACGTTAGGAAGCTATTGTGTTATTTATTCCAGGCGATGCTAAATGTCATATTTTCATATTACAGTATATAGTTTTGTATGTGTGTATGTGTATGTATATGTTAGGCAAATAGCCCTTTGCTTGGGGTGGCCGACACTAAACAAGTATATAGTTTTGTATGTAAGTATATAGTGTTGTATGTATGTGTATGTATATCTTAGCAAATAGCCCTTTGCTGTGGGTGGCCGACACGAAACAGAGCCCGAACAGAGATAACATTTAATGTTCCCATTCTCAGGGTCCGGGACCACTTCACATTCCCTCGCCCCTTTCTCTGTCTCGTCGAGTAGGATAATTATACAATATATAATTATATTCTGTAAAACAAAATGTCCACCTCACAACAATGTAGTTATTTAACTTGAAATAAACATTGTGGATTTAATATATGGTACTTTTCTTTGACTTTTTGAAAAATTATAGTACAGTATGTGCGGAAACAAATTATAGTACAGTCAGCCCCCCCAATACGCGATTCCACAATTCGCGAAAACCTAATACACGAGTGACCCTCGAAAAATAACATTAATTAATTAAACATTAAT